>NNCF01126557.1:379736-400108 GCA_002313205.1 Laupala kohalensis | reverse complement strand
GTACGAAAATGTGAGTATCTCATCTGAGTACGAAAATGTGAGCTAGTCTGTGAGCGAAAATGTGAGTATCTCATCTGAGTACGAAAATGTGAGCTAGTCTGTGAGCGAAAATGTGAGTATCTCATCTGAGTACGAAAATGTGAGCTAGTCTGTGAGCGAAAATGTGAGTATCTCATCTGAGTACGAAAATGTGAGCTAGTCTGTGAACGAAAATGTGAGTATCTCATCTGAGTACGAAAATGTGAGCTAGTCTGTGAGCGAAAATGTGAGTATCTCATCTGAGTACGAAAATGTGAGCTAGTCTGTGAGCGAAAATGTGAGTATCTCATCTGAGTACGAAAATGTGAGCTAGTCATCTGATCTGAGAACGATAATGTGAGTATCTCATCTGAGTACNGTACGAAAATGTGAGGACGAAAAATCTCTGCGTCCCCGTTAAATAACCTCCATCCCTTCTTTTCTCCCAAAATTTCCAAAATTTTGAATACCACGTGTTCCGAAATCTCCCAATCCAAAATACTTTCCCCCTCCTACGCCTGGGTTCTCATTGGACCCTTTAAAGATGCTTCTCGAACCTTCTCGAACTTTCTGGAACATTATGCCCAAAAAAAACGTTTAAAGTTCCAACGTTTTCGAGCCAGTTGAAACTTGTACTCGCCCCCAGCGACCAGATGTTGCTCCTAAGGGTGGTCTGACCTCCTCCCTCGCCTTGATTTTTAAAGGGCCGTAAATCCGACTTGACGTCAAAGAACCTACCGCCGACTACCGCACCCTGGTTACTTTTCCAACCGTCCTTCGTTCAAATTTTTCAACCTTTCGAGTAATAAGATTCCGCAAAAGAATGATTAGATTGGCTAATTATTCAAAACTCACAATACAGTATGAGTCTGTAAAAGCGAACACCTCTGAAGTTTCCAAAATGAATAAAGATCGAAGTATGGTTTTCACCAAGGAAGTCGTGATGTATTGAAATGATTGATAGTTTTAAACTGCACGGTTGTTGACACCTTCATTAATTTTTGAAATGGAACTTTATTTCTTACAGCTAATTCAAAAGCCATGAAGAATGGATACAAAGATGCAACATTCATTCAATTTAAACAGATAACAGAAAATCGTCATCACGAATAATTGAATATTTCGCATACAGGCAAGGTAAACTGGACGTTTTTCACGCAACCCGATAAACCTCGCAAAGGTATGGGGATAGGTCATTCAGTTTGGTAATTATAAAATATTCACTATCATATTTCTATGTTGTTCTTTCAAGTTGAATAAATGTTATGTCTTTGTATTCGTCATTTCGTGGGATTTGAAGAGGCTGAGAAAAAAAGTTATATTTAAAAATTCAATAAAAGTGACAATATATCTGCAGCTGAAAGAAATGTTTGCATAAGTCAAATAATTATCATTATGTAACAGCGTATCGGAATGATGAAAACCACACTTCAATATATTTATTCGTTTATTAGAAATTTAAGGTGTTTACTTGCCCTGATTCATCCGGTATATTTTATAATAATGGATAGTGTGGAATACTGAATGAGAACATACTGTCTATTTACTATCTCGGGAACAATACTAGTTTAAACATGCAAATTGCAAAGACTACGCATAAATATGCATGGAATAATATTATTCAATACCCATTAATAATTCTCAGTAACTGTCAGCAGTTTGCCCATTTATGCTGGAGGTTTTCTTTTGACAAATTCTCGATTTTGCTATATATATTTCATGCGGCCATACTTCGAAAAAATTTAAATACATCCTATTTTATAAGATACTACGCTAATTAAATTATAAATGCAAGACGCAGTACTATGGAGCAATGTCTCTAAGAGTATGTATCGTCGTATCTCACATCTCCTTATCCTTTAATCAATAGTTATGTAATTTTAAGTCCCAGCACTAATCCATTTGTCTTTCGAGTAGCGAAGTATGCACCGATAACACAGTGTCAAGTAAATATAAATATTTATATTGATTATTGTCTTCTTTTTTCTCGAATTACAATATAAATGTTAAATTACATACAAAATTTTAAATGTATATGTAGCATATCCCGTGAACATTTTTGGGTTTTGAGCAACCTGCCAAAATCAATATTAGTTCAGCGATTTAGACGTGTTTCTTGCCAAAGAGGTAAGTGCACTTTCACATTAATATTAGTAAGGATAAGAATTGGATAAAGAAGCTTGTTTTCTCACTTCCAAAAGTAGATAAAGTATAAATGTCACGTCGTACGGGATAAATTGACAGAAGAACATCATTCTTGGTCCTGGTCTCATTCAGTTATCTCTCTTCTCTGCTCTCCGGTGCCCAATTCTTCTCTCACCTTCCGGCACCTCGTCTCTCATTTCTCTTCGCTGCTACAATCGTTTGTAATTAACGAGATGAGACTCTGCTCCCCCCTCCCAGCCCCCGCATCGTGCTACGGACTGAGGTCGCAAGGAGGGTCGCATGACCGGAGCGGAATCGGCAGGCGACGGAAGACACTAAGAGCCCAAGAAGGAAATCACAATTTCATCCACAACAAGCGATCCACCGCTCACATGCTTCTCGTACCAATTTAATAGAGCACTCATATGCGACGAAATATTATGAAAGTTGCGTGTTTCTAGCAAGCGACTTAATGATTAATTTTGTTACAGTAAATTAACAGTTATTCAAATATTACCAAATGCGATTTTATGTGACTAAAAGGGAGAGTAAATTTCATTCGCATTATGTAAACAGATTTGATATTTCTTGCTAAGAAACATATACACGTACAAACGAATTGTTTTTTATTGTAACCCAATTCCCGAAAAAAACGTATTTAAAAAAATACGCGCACGAGAATTTCATAATTTGTTTCAATGAAAACGAGACTTCAAAAATGTTCAAGCTTATAATTTTCTGCCTTCCAACTTTGTAAAACAATGTTGAATATATTAAATAATACAATACTCACAAAACATTGGCATTATATTACACCCGTTGCGTGTATTATAAAAGGAGGTTACTACCAATTACATTCTACTGATTTTCGAAAACTTAAAAAATCACTTAATTTTCTATTCTCTTACTTGTTTGTCTCAATGCAATAAATAAACAAACAATAAACTTGTTTCATCTCCCCCTACAAAAAATACATAAGCGAAACGAGTTCAAAATTTCTTATTTTTCCCCATCTGTTGTGCTGAATCTTCAGTTACCATTTCTCAACATTTTATTTGTACAAATTACGGCTGATAGATCCTTGAANCTCCTGTCTCTTATACACATCTAGATGTGTATAAGAGACAGGAATATACGAGTAGGTGTAGAGAGTTAGAAACCTCATTTTGCGAATAGTTGTTTACATCAATCATCTTTCTCGGATAATCACCGAATCTTGTCATCTACAATATCAGATATGTATAAATCCGAATATCCAGTGGCGGAACTAGACCACAATCAAAGGGAGGGGACGAACCGGGGAGCAATTTTGCTTAAAAATTATGGTTTTATAACGCAAATTTTATAAATATTATCTTTAAATAAAACGCATCAAATAAATACATAACAATCTGGTATTGTTGATAACAATAAATATTATTTATTAAAGTTATTAATATTGCATTATTAGCTTTATTAATATGGTATTATCAATTTCATTAATCTGGTATCATTAATTTTATTAATCTGATATTATTTATTTTATTAATCTAGTATTATTAATAACAATAACAATTATATTATTAATACAAATAACAATTATAACTAATAACAATTGTTAATCTGAAAACACTTTTACAAAGTATACCATTTATCAACTTCAAATTTATCTGTTAAGAGTTCAGGTCCAATGGGGGGCACCATAGCCCCCTTAGCTCCACCACTGAATATAATCAATTGTTTTGTTTTTTATACCACTTGAAATTGCTATTCACCCATTCCGACTGATGCAAAAAAATGAACGTACACCATTTTGAACAATTAATTAATTGTCCTTAACTGTAGGAGCTGTAAGTCATAAGTGATTTTAGTCATCCCTGATGGTTTGCGTGACACGAGGAATACACATGTATCCTTCATGTCGAATAAACGTGAGAAGAATCGATGGTTGCAATGACAGCTAACACTGAGAACCGCTCCCGCTGGCCACACACGTTGGACACTAACAGAGGCCTAATTTATCTCACGGGAACCCTCCGCAGCTGCCGGCAGGAAGGTAAGAGCGGAGGCTCCAGGCAATGGCAACGTGTCAATACTCGCCATAATGGATATTGAAATCAGTCAGGTTACTTTCGCGAATGTTAACACCTGAATTTCCATGCCTCATCATATTTGCCATACAATAATGTTACGTAACACCCTTTGACGTAACAAATTGCTTTAACCGAGCGTACATGGGATACTCGTACGGACGCACGCTACTTTTCACGTAATGGGGGTTTAATAGGCTCGTGCTGAACGATGAATGTGGCGGGACATTTAGTGTGCCTGTCGACTAAGCGGCTCGTCCCTCCCTCGTTTGCCGCAGGATTCCATTGGCGGATTGTTAGAAGTGATCACTATCACTGTCCATACATACGTTCACGGATTACGCAAACTAATCGAGTGCCTGGAGTGGAACTGAATTGACGGATTTATGAGTCTCGAAATCAATGGAGAAAGATGAGGATTAAAATTTATTCCAAGAGTTATTAAACTGAAGGAAGATTAGGAATCTTCCACGGTACACACAACTCCAAAACTAAAACAGAAATACATGAGGTACATGTAAAATGAAAGTGGCAATATTTGTAAGGAGGGATTTTACGCCAAGAGGGAATTCAACGTACCTTTCGCGCACTGTTCGAGGCGCTTTCGCTCTACGTCCTGCCGACAGTGACACGACTCTCAACTTCGCGATTTGTGAAGGCGCAGCTGTTACCAGTGTAAATAAGCGCCTCGTACGACCTGCAAATACTGCTAATGTATGGGACTGTCATCCTGTTTGTGTGTGTCTCACGAACGCCTGCTATCCGCATGTGTTCACGCCGCTTAAGCGAGAGCGGCGGAAAACGGTTCCTCGCCTGCTCTGGGCCGACACCCACGCATAAGCACCAGGCACGTCTCAATCTCCACACTCCTTAAGCACACCCGCACCTTATGACACGATTAATTTTTCTCTGAATCACACCGATAAATTTGCATTTTTGTCGCTTTTTCCCACTGATATCAAATCTCAATAATCATCATATTCATGAATATGCAAATGTCCCAGAAAATTACCGGACGGGGCAAGCAAATCACACGAATGATGTATCGTACTTCAGAGTATTAAAAGATGAGTTGACGATTTCCTATTGTTTCATCTTTCTGATTTTCCTTTCCGTGATATCAGCATTTAAAAATTACATCAAGAAAAGAACCTACTTGACTCATTTATTTGAAACGGATGTTATTTCATTACTAGTGTCCTAACAAAGGACATCTCTGACACAGCCATCTTATTATCTGTTGCCGTATATTTGTAGAAAATTGTACGTTAGTTACGAAAGGCTATATTGTGTATTATCATATACTCTTCATAATTGTTCTGATGTCCTGTTTACATTTTTAATGCTATAAATGAAAAAGAGTGAAACTTGCCTGCAACTTGCAGATTTAGCTAGTTTATATAAAATTTTATTCCAGAAACCATTATCTGCCTCACTGCCCATGACCTACCTCCTTGCCTCTCGCACGTTCGCCGACACTTCTACCACAGTGATATTTTGCCCTTCTCTACTTCTCATTCTCAATCTCCGGTCCTTCTGACTGTCCTCGCAGTTTCCTTCCCTACCACCAACTCTTCTACTAGTCGTCATCAAGCCCCGCGCTGGGTTTCGTTAGCTTACCACAACGTGGTGCTACGAGTTTGCCTTCGCGAATACGTTCGTTATCCTAAAAGGAAAGGATGAAAGAGATCGAAATCTGAGCTGCGAGAAGAGTCGAGCTTCATCATACGCCGCACAATGACAAGATTCCTTTAGGTGGGGCAAAGAGCCAAGGAGCTTCAGGAAACACAAGTTAACACTAATCATTTCATTGGTTGTTCCATGAAATTTTCGTTCATTGATAAATTTCTATGGCGTATTTTTATATTCAGTGAGGACTAAACCAGATTAAAACTTCATTATATGTGACACTAAAATAAAACTAGCTGAATCAACCCGGCGTTGACAGAGACTATGAATTGGGTATGCAGAGCAGAATCAGTTTGTTTCTTTGACTGATTTATTGATTGTTTGCTTACTTTCAGATAATTACGTTTTCAAATTTTTCTTCTGATCGAACGTTTATTAAACTGCAACATTAAAAAAAATTTCCAACGCGTCTCAGCAACTAATATTTTACCCGCGTAGTTATAATTATGGATACTCTACGGAAAAAAATATCAGAACAGGTTTCAATAGGTCGCCTCTGACCGCTCTCTTGTTAGTTGTGACAACCATAAGAGTCCTTCCTGTATTCCTTTCATTTCATCCTTATAGCTTACGATTGAAAATTTGTATGAACAGAAAGGAAGACGCGCAAAATATGGTGAATTTGTTGTAAACTTACTCCTGTTCAATACCTCTGTCAATGGATACCTAGACTTCGCGAATCTAACATCTGAATTTGCAGTTGTATAGTAGTTTGCTGTCACATTTCATCACTAGAAATTTCCAGAATGATCTACAAACGTATGAAAATGTGCTTAAATTCAACGAAAACGGTAATAATAAGTCCAGAGACCCCACGTCACCCCTAGGAATGTGAAGGGTGATTTAATCTTGGGGGATGAACTTGAAGATACATGGCATCGGAAGAGTCATTACTTATCGCAGTGTCATTATTAGACTCCTATGTAACCACATCCCACCCCAACGGGTTACTAGGGGTCTTCTATACCCATCTGGGTTGAACGAGAATTTATATACACACTCAAAACAGTGAACACGAAATATAAATCCGATCATAATTCAAAGCGTGTTTAAAAATCTCCTCTAGTATATTTAGAAGTAACTTGTGTTTGTAATTGGTAACTGATAAAGTTCTGTTTTTTAATGTCTGCTATTCACCGTATTCGCACTACGTGCACAAACTTATAACATGAAATGTCAACAAACCAATTTCAATAAAACTGTCCTGAAAGAAATTTCACTGATATCCTAGAATGATATTCAGTAGTGATTGCATCAACAAAAATATAAGTACTCTTCTTAATCGGCATACGGGTTGTAAACAAAACTTATAGTTAATTTTGTTTGCGATTTATAACATAAATAACACGAAATGTGAAATCGTATTTATCACGTCAAAATAGGAACTTGGAGTAGAGATTATATACCCCCAGATGATGAGACAGAAATTTTCGTTCCCAAGGGATTAGCTATTATGAGAAACTAATCTTGATGTTGTACTTGAAAAATAGCTGTCAATATTAGAATGAAAGATTACTGTAAAGGCAATACTTGGAACGAAAACCTTATTTCCATACTTCTCATTTTGAAGGTAAGGTGGTCCGTAAGATAAATAAATCAATAACACCAAGTAAATAAATGAATAAGAACAAGTAAATAAATAAATGAAGCATACGAAACGTCGTGATATACAAGATGCTAAATACTTTTCATAAAGGAAACCTTTAGACACAGCCATGTTGTCAAGTTCTTGCCGCCCGTGTACGATGTCGCTTTCGGGTCAATCTATGCGAAATCGACCAATGGTGGTCGTAGCCAAAAATTATTTATTTTTTATATTTTTACCCTTATTTCACCTGTATTTCGTGAGTTGAAAGGGTTTTTTTTTCTTTAGGAGATCATTTAATTTTTGGGCGGCAATTTTGTATATGCGCGTGTTGTGATTTCGTACTGTTCAGTGGTTTGAAAATATAAACAGAGAAAAAATATAAAAATTAATTATTTCTTGCAGCGGCCATTTTTGTTTGTTTGTTTATTTCACATCTATTGACCCTTTCTGCGGATGCCATACCAGACGGACAATATACTCATGGCAATTCGCGCTTTGGTCCGTGGGCCCGCAAAACATATGTGTATTGTGGGTGGCTTTAGCAATCCCAACAATGCCAGTTTCTTAAGGGACGTTGGTTCCTACCAACACGCAATTCCTAAGAGAGTCTTACCCCAAGGAATTTTTCAGTTAGTTAGTTAGTTATGTTTATATCAAATTTGGTTAAATTTGCTACGGGCGTTTTAGAGTTATGATCTGATGAATACATCCCCAAACGGAGAAGAAATACTTCTATCAAAAAATTCCTTACTTTATTAGTAATTGTTCAAAGATCTCCTGATGTTTTCAAGCAAATTGGAGCGATAGTGCTAGAAAAATAATTTTTATTTCATTTTTCAAATTTTTATGTTTCATTAAAAAACGACTTAAAAAGTTCCTTTAAGTTATTTAACGACTTGGGGTACACTCACTTTATCTCCAGAAAGTTTGCTGTTCATTGGTTCATCCGTTCTCACGTAATATGAGAACAGAATGACAAATGAATTTGCTCATTCGAATTGTGCTAATGTGCTAATAATGTGCTAATGTGCTAGTGGACCCGTGCGAAAAATTTACAGTGAGACTAACATGCGAGTATGAATCAGTGCACCCATTATACCGTAAAATCAGTAAATGACGTATACAACGGATATCTGGTATTTGGTGTTTAAGGAAAATAATCCTAATACACTTATTGATAAATGTGGAATTCATCGAAGTTCACTGACCCGTAAGGAGTTAGTGAATATCCTTCAGATTTTGTTGAAGTTCTAGTCGTGAATTGTGTCTCCTGGGAGGAAGTTTATGAACTGACTACACTTCCAATAAATCGTATTTTAACACAAATTATATAAGAAATAGTACGTAATTTTAAAATGTATGATTCCATCCAGAAAATATTGTTTGTACTGATACAAATTTTCCGTGACCGTTGGTTAAAAATGACGGGAGGAAAAGGAAAAACACAAAATTGTTCCTCTTACAAATAATATATAGTGATTCAAGGCATGTAAAATAGCAATTCTAAAATTTATAATGTCAATTGAACCCATTTTCAGGATACACATGCGAGGCTTGACCTGAAACACATTATGACGACAGTACATAGTTTTAAGAGTTGAATTTTTGTCGTTAATTTTAAAACTTCGTTTATTTTTGGAATCTCGAAAACGGATTCTTCTGGGCCCATCTAATCACATAACTTTGTGAAATTTTGTACCGTAACATTTATTACGTCTTAAATATAAGTGAATGGAATCCATAGAATCCATTAACGATCTAAAGTACTTTATTTGTTGTATTGTTTGATGTTCGAGGCAAGTTAGAAAATTAAAATAATGTAATACGAAATTATATCAAGCATATTATTATTAAAATAAAAGATATTCTCACACCATTAAACAATAAATTGGGATAAAAATGTTTTGAGTACAATTGAAATTAAGTTCGTAGAAACATGGGATGTGAGGGAAAGGATAGTAGTATTTTCACAAGCAAAAAAGGTGCTTCCCCTGTTTTTACCTTCAATGCGACTGCTCTAGATAATTGAAAGACTATTAAGCCAAGTGGACAAAGCTACCTGCATTAAGGTATTGTGTCTTTGTTGACTGGTCAAGTTGCCAACTATTCACGAAACTTGGAAATATTGAACAAAAGGAGTTCTAATAATTAGTAATTCATTCTACTAATTTTTACCATTGGACGAGACTTTTATCAATTATTTTGTGACTTTAAAACTTGTTAATCAATTTAGATTGTCGTTTGACTCTTTTTTTACAAGGGTCGCATTGTTTTTAGTCATGTGATGTGTTAGAACAGTATTTTCCACAGTTTTTAGTAAATTACTCTTGTAAATGCCTCGTAAAGTATAAAAACCTTAACGTCATTGCGTTCCTATGTACATTTGTTTTGTTTTAGTAGGTTTTTTCGCAATGTTAAACCGGTATTTTTTCCAGGATATCAAAGAAACCTAAGCCCGTGAATGATTTTCCATATAAGCCCATAGTAATTTAAAGTCAAATAATTCAAAGTTTTGCGCCGTAAGGGTATGAAAATTCATCACCACTGGATAGGGAATGGTTCATACTATCATGTGAAACATTTTTTGTGAGTACTTATGCCTAGTCCCTTTGACGGATATAATACCTTAAGCCATTGTAAGTAATTGTAAGTCGCTAATTCAGTGTTTGTCAATAAAGCGTCTAAAATTTCTGTCTATGGTTGTCATATTGGTCACTAAGCAGACACAAGTAATGAAGAAGAAGTAACATTTAAAATATGAATCTACTAAATACACGTGACATTTATTAATTTAAAGTCTGTTTCACATAGTTAATTGATTTAAATAATTTCGATGGAGATTATCCATCGAAAAATCAAAGGAAAGATAATAAATTTTAGGAAGAGAATTATCTATACCGCATAATATAGACATTAAGAAAAACTTTTTGTTTAAGATTTGCATCTCGAAGGACACCTTTTTAATTTTCATGGAAAGATTTTTCCTTCGAACATTAAAAAATGAGATCTCTTTTTTAATTTAAGAGGGAGAAAAATAGAACTGTTTAATAAAGTTTCTTTCTTTCCTTCCCCGCTGTTGCCTTCATACCTTTGAAGTGAAAGTAAATTAGAAACACGAACTATGGCACTGACCTCTGAGAAGCGAATAAAAACATTCCATTTGTGTAATTGCGGCGAATTCCTCCTTTGACGTCAGTGAGAGAGAGAAGTGACTGGAAAATAGGTCTCTTTGTGTCTACTTCACTCCGCATTGTATGTGGAGTTCAATAGCGCGTATGATAAGTGAGTACGCCGCTGTACACACGTGTGTTCAATTAGAAAAGACTATACATCACTAAGGCGGGATCCCCGCTGTCTCAGCAGTCGCGCGTAAATCAGAGACAGCCTAGTCATTCATAGATGGGCTAGTGGTGGCTTTGACACTTCCGCGCCACCCACACACAGGATGCCATCTATTAGGACGGACGATGCGGGCGCGCCGAAGAGCGTTCCGCCACACGACGTCTGTCGCAGCAGCTGCCATCCCCCGCCCTCGCATGCCCTAGCACTCGTTCCTCCCATTGATCTCTAGTCAACGCATTTTCTCGCTAACGCGCCCAGACGTCTTCCGATTCTGTTCCCCCATCTGTCCCTTTTAGGAATTAATTTCAAGTGCAATGCCGTGGAAAAGTATAAAAGTCGCTGGCGCGCCCGCTTTCTGAAACGAGTTGGCGCGCCAGGCCGTATCCGCCGTTTCCCGCGGTGCCGCACCTCTTTCGCCACTCCTCCGAACTATTCCCAGCAAACAGAAATCTTGGATGAAGCTTTCAACGGCGGACAACGTCGTCTTTCGGTAGGAGCGGCGATGGCGGCGGGCCGGGACCTCGGGGATGGAGGCAGGCAGCGCAACATGGTGGTGGAGACGCAAAGGCGGCACTATGCGACGGGAAAGTGTTCTGAGGAAACGGGGTGGCACGAGGGACCACCGACGATTGCTGTTAATGCATTGCCATCGTTCGTTTTCTCCCCGGAGTCTCTTCCCTTTTTGCATCTCCGCAGGAGACTTAATACGCAGCAGCAAAGAACAGAACACGATTGAAGAACGCGGTTTGGAGGGAAGGGCTTGGCGTTGTGGGTGAGAAAAGTAGTAGAGAGAGGAGAGGTGGCAAAGCCTCTCTGGAGACAAAGACCTCTTCTTTAATCTCTCGTTCATTCTTTCATTCCTTATCCTCACTTTCACAATGAGAAATCATCAACGAATGGAAATTCAACAAAGATAGACATTTGCTTGGGTTACATCGGTTTGCAAGAGGACACTTCGATTCATCGCACGCAGATCCTCGACTTGGACGAGTGAAGTGACGTTTGGCGACCTCCCCCTTCAAGAAAGTTTCCTCAGCTGCCCACAGATACATGCTGCATACTGTGAAATTGAAGTAGATCACTAAAATCAATGAGCGTACAACTAGAGGACAATCATCTGCTTTTACAGTTAAAATATTTTAAGTGTGATTTTGTATCGTAGCAACTCCACAGGTTCGCTGTTAGCTGATTGACCGAAGTTCAAACTTCACCGGAGTCTTCAAATTACTCCTGCTTCAAATCCCAGATTGACTCTCAGTCTTACACCTTTTTCTCACTATACGAGTATTTGTATAAAAGAAAGTTTGGTGATATTCAGTGTCGTATGTGAGTACGTATGTGTTCGATTTTTTTACCTCTATAACTCACGAACAAAAAGCTGAATAACTATCTAACTTGAGAATTACATTTTGTTTGGTTTCGAATAAAACCTTATTTCTTGACAGCTCATTCACACATCATTTACTAACTGCGCACCACTTCCGGTTTCGAAAAATTAAATGAGCGTGAGTGACAAACCACATTTCGGCACATCGTACCGTTTTCGAGATATGTAGACAAATCTGATTGCAAATACTATTTTAAAGGCGTACTTTTCGAATTCAGCTAATGAGAGTATTTCAAGAAAGTCTGAGTTAAAAATATGGAATTAAGCTCTTCTAATTTACAGTTTGTTCACAGATATTAAAATAATATTTTTTAGAGGCTAATGTACTTTCGTATCCTCATAGCTTAACTGATTTTTGAAAAATTGGGCGAAGTTTTTGAAGAAGTGAAGTTTAACATTAAATGATTACGGAAGTTTTCTGTCCGTAAGACAATTGTGACTGCGAGGTTCTTACTCATGTTCCACGGTGATTGGTTCATGTTTGTAGCTTTAAACTTTTTTCTTTATTGAAAATTTATTTTAATTTTATAAAGAACAATTTTATGGAAACTTAATGATAGAATTCGAATTGTTTTAATCATAAGATGAATTTATATATATATATATATATATATATATATATATATATATATATATATATATATATATATATATATATGTGTGTGTGTGTGTGTGTGTATCACATACTTTCTAAAACATTTGAGCATTCCCGTCTCACAATGGAGATGTGCATGAATGTTGGAGATATGATCAAATAACTCTCTGAGTCAATTTAATGTACATTTTATTATAGGGAACGTTTATAACAATGTTTGGGCAAATGTTTTGAGTAATAATTTTTTATGTGAAATGTACACAATTTAGGTGTATTTGTGATTATTTATCATTGTTTTGGTAATTAAGGTGTATCTTCGGAAAGTTTAGTGGGAGACACCCCAAATTTGTTTCATTAGTATCGGGTCTTCCCCAAGCAATCTAACGGAAAAAGCGTAGCGCTAGCCACATCTCCCATCTTGTGCTGAGGCTGAGATGTCACGGAAGTCTGCCCTTCGCGAACTTTCAGGGCTCATTGGGACCTATTGTGCGGACACTTTGACGGGAATGCAGTCTAAGGGTGCTCGTTTTTCTTCTGAATAGCATCACCCCAGACTCAACGACCATGAATCTGTGCTACTTAATCACATCGACGGAACTCTTGATATGTCAAAAGAAATAATTTCCAGTAAAATTCAATTTTACAGGGGCACTGGGAATGAAAGAATTTATGTGAGTGTTTCGTGAAGTTGAGAGAATACATACAAAATATTCTGAATGAAATACCCACGTTTTGTTATAGTCGACGTTACTGATTACCGAACACACCTATCCTATCTCACTATGCAATGAGATGTCACTTTTTCAACTCCTAGTGATCGCGAGGAGTCGATTTGAAATATTATGCCTGGCCTTGCCAGTCAATCTTCCGTTTTGATAAGTTATTGAAGGTAGGTTTCCACATTGGGAGTAACGAAGCAACTCCTACACAACTTCGGAAAGATTAATACTTTGGTCAAAAGACGCCTCAGTAGCAGGAACCAGCAGCATTGGACATTCGTGGAAGGATCTCATGCCAATACGCAACTCAGAAATACCAGGCGTTTCCATTTAGAAGCAGCGACCGTGTACTCAACAACTCACTTCAAAGAGGTCGGGTTATCAATGTCAAAGGATACAGCTCCAAACGAATGCAACGTTTCCCGGGATGTCTGAATGGGAGAGTCTTATCAGGTGGTTCGAAGCTACATCGACAAACACCCTCATGTCACTCTCTACAGATATAAAAAATGTTAGATGATATCAGGAATCTTTCGTTCCCTCACAAGTGATAAGCAGCAAAGGGATCAGTATATTAGATAAAGTATGTGGATGAAATTATTTAGTACACGAATTTATCATTATAATTACCTCATTATTTCCAGTTTTTTTATATTACTTTCATAATATCGAAATTTAAGATGTAATTATTGTATTAATAAATTGTATAATCATTAGTTAAGGAATCTTAGTTAACGTAGTTAGTCCACGTAATTCCCGTTGCGTACATTTTGCAAACGTTTACTCTCATTTACGTTACAGCATTACCTTCGGGGGCAATACCGGTCAGAGTATTTAAACTTTCAGAATTCAGAAGAGGATAGTTCGGATAATTTGTTAATTTCACCCCCGAAACTCTTGTAAATCTTTATTCAAGGAATTAAATATCTTGACACTTCCCTGCATTTACATTTATGGAACGGTCGTGTTTGTCAAGACTGAATTACTGAACACAATACTCGCAATAGTAATAACATTCATCGCCCTAGAGTGTCAACCACTCTTTGCCAAAAATGACCATATCATTCAGGAATCGTTCTATATAATTCCCTGCCCAAGAATATAAAAGATATTATGAAATTAAATCTCCTCAAATCCGCTGTTAAAAACTATCTCCTGCAATGTAAAAGAATTTATTGATTTAAAAAAAAGTTAAATCCGCCTTGTACATTATCACGCCATTGCTGTAGTACTTTTTAAATAGCTTATAATAATTTCAAAAACTATTTTGTTGCATGACTTTTGGCTCATATTTAGTTTTATGTGTACTCAACTTTGGCACGGTTGTGTACATTAATTCTTTAGCCCCATCCTAGCCCGGGTTTTGCTCCTGTTTTCCTTCGGGTAGAGGCCGATTTATTATACAGGTTCTCTAGGCTTTGTCTAGGGTCATGTTTATTGTAACAATAAATTGTGAATTTAGTGTTAATTTAATTCTTATGATTTTTAAACACTATACTCAGAATAATCTATAGTTCGATAATAATTTGTACATGTAAATTTTTTTACGTTACATTACAAACATATTGACACTCTATTAGTATTATAACTCGCAGGTAATTTTTTAACATCCAGTAATTTTTGCTGAAATTTTTGAATCCGCCTCTGCCTTAGGGCCCTTGATCGGAATTGATGGATGGTCCCTTGCTTGCTTCCGGAGAGTAAATTAGTTTATTGTCCTCCACGTGGTCATACCCAGTTTGTACTGCTTTTTTTACAATAAATTTATTATTTATTTATTTTAAAATTTATTAATTAAACAATTCATCTGCGAGTTCGACATCTGGAACCATGGAGTAAGTTTACTTTCCTACCACGACTAAGAGTAATTTATGAGGAAGGAACATTACATTGAGTTATATACTGAGTTACAATATTTTTAATACATTATAATGTTATTTTTATGATAAAAACTAAATTAATAATAAGAGAAAAAACTAAAACTAAAATATTTGATTCCGCTTCAAACATTTTTCTTTGTTCTCACCCACGGCGTTGTAAATACCGAGGCATGAGACTGAGTTGTTTCAAGAAATTTGAAGGTTCTTATTTTGCATGACTCAGAGGTTTATATTTCACGTGTTTTTTTTGTAAAGTAATGTTTAAAACTCCAAGCATTTCTTATTCCTGAACGAATGAACACCCAGTTCAGCTATATATAAGATTTACTTCAATCAAATTTCCGTTCTGAAAGCATTCCATTAGATACTGATAAGGACAAAATAATGCAGTGTTTCATTGAAGAGGGAAGAGTAGCGCTTACGAATAGCAATTCCAAAGTACTCGGATAATTAGGACGAATGAATAAATGACATGCCCTTTCGGGCAATACAATATCGGTGTCGTGTTTGTTAATGTGGAGACGTGGATGTGAAACATACGAACCGTGCTATTTGTTGGTAAATGGGATCGTGGGTTGTGAGAGCAAATACTGAATGGTGTCACTGTAATATATGGTACAAATAAAACGAATGCTGCCATTTGTGAGGTGCAGACTAAAATATTGTTAGTTCGGCAAAGCACGGTATATTCTCTCTCTGCATGGAAACTTGCAGGGACATTAAGCTGCTGTCAGTTCTCGTTCAATGTGAATGAGTAGATTGTGTCCAATGGACGAGTGACCAACACGGTATTCCGTTATTTTTTATGCTAACCCAGTATAAGACACATTATGGCGTTAACAAAATGGAGTAACTAAAATGAAGCTATTGTCGGTGGCTCTTTTAGCTATTGTGTGATAAGACCATGTCCTGGGGCTTACTTCACATCTAGGTTTTCAATGATTTCGTATTGAGTTGAACATCTCACAATTATCATTTCTCACGAATGGAATTGCATATTTTTCTGCTCTGCGTCTGTGTAGGCATTGAAAGTGCTGTCCAAACAACTCAAATCTTCCCTCATCGTTTCAGTCACACGTTTCATCCCCTTACTTTATGGATGGCATTTGTTTTACAGTCCTTTTGAGACCCATGGTCTATAGTGAATCGTCATGCTTTTTCTCAAGAGAAAGTCCTCTTCAAACTTTACCGATATTTTTATCTTTTAAGTTAACTTTTACCTAGTTACTGAAATGAATAAATTACGTTCCATCCTATGTGCTGCCATCTTTTACGGCCACGACTCTTTTTACGCATAAATTTTCGTAATTCAGTGGGATGAGGTACAGTACTTCTGTAATGAGTTAGTTTCTCTGAAGTATTATTCGAGGTAAATTACCTATTCTGAATGAGTTCTAATATCTACTGTAGTTGATAAGATATTTCGAGAGGCAGCTCTAGAAAAACAGTTTTACTGGATGAATTCTAAATCCTTCCCAGCTCTTGTTATTACGAGGCAGAGTGGCTTGATCATTCGAACCGGGTTTACCTTGACAGGCGTGTAATCTAAACAATACAATCTCCCTCCTGGTGGATGCTGTTATTAGATACTGTTTTGGTCCTAAAAAGCTATAATATAACGTTTACTTTGATCAGTTGGCCAATATGTCGGCTTGCCAGTTGATAAGAGCTTCAAGCTTCATTTAGCCATTTTCATTCAAGCTTCATACAGCTGTTCTCTTTCGGAAGCTGTAAGCCTGGATCCCCACAAATGTGCATTATTATGATATTATTGAAATTAACTATTGTGAAATTATATCTTATTCACGTAATTTAAATGTGTTACGAAAGTTTCACGGACTCGTTCAATATATTCTGTGGCAAATGATAAGTTAATTGCACCTACTACTAGGCAGTTAATTTTACTCACACTAATACTAGATCATTTGTTCTGTCTCTTCTCTAATGATAATGCAGTAGGATCCAACACGAATGATGAAGTAAAAGCGTCCTTCAGCGGAAGACAAATCGCTAATGAAACTCCTCACTCATAAATACACAGAGATTCCCTAAGAGAAGGGAAGGCATAGGATTGTGGGTCATGGGTCAATTGATCTGTCACATAAAATTAGTTGCGTTGTAACGATTCATGTTCTCATTTCCGTCGGGCGCCCTCAGTAATACATCAACTTTTGTTTATTTTCTGGTTATTCATGTTATACCTAAGGAGTAATTCTTGACACGTCAGCGAATTGATAGGTTTTTCTTAACCAATAGGTCCAATAAGTAAGACTAAATAACCAAATATGAACCACATTTTCATTCATATTTGTTTTCATTTTCATTCAAAATCCCTCTTTCATGTCATTATTTCAGCAAACGTTCCAAATTAAGTTGAATATTCCATGAACCTCTTTTCAAGATCGTTATTCGATGAAGCCTCTGAGCTATTCCCCCTTCATTTGAAGAATGCTATTACATGGCCGATAAGTGATTTCTTTTTGTAATAATATTCGCACGCTGCACACTAGTGTGTCTGAAGAACCGACGAAGCGGAGGGTAAAATAATAGCGGAGAAATAATTTTCAGGAAGATTAGTCTGGTAAAAAATTATAAATACGCCGTAAGCAGCATTTCTCACCATCAGACGCAGGAAATAAAAGTCTACCTTACGAGACATTGGAGGAGGTGAAAAAAATGTAGCTAGAAGTAAATATTCTTGAAATGTCTGTTCATTCGTTCACCAACTCTTAAAATACTCATAATAATACATTAGAGGGAAACTTACGTCATTTTGAAGAAACAAATCTAGAGCTAATAATAGGCACTAGTCCCCCAGATCTCAAATTAAGTAGTTGATATGGTTACGATTTGTTGAATGTAATGGGAGAAAATTCAAATAAAAGAACGTGATACAGTACCGATCGAGGAATACCCAAAAGCACCCAAACATTGCTTAGTCTGAGAAGATGAAAGGGCGAAAATCATGACAAAAGGTTCGTTTTAGAAAAGCAAGTAATATTAATTTCAAGGAGACAAAATAAATAAGGAGTGCGAAGAGCGGGAGAAATAAGGAATTTGGCGAAGGGCGTGATGTGTTTCGGGCGCTTGCATGCGCATTGCCTTCGTTGCTTATTACCAAACCTGCCACACCGACTCAAGTTCCTAAACCGATTAAGGTCGCCAGAATAAACGAGCAACCGCTTCCGCCCCGCCAGAATCCCGCCGCACTCTTTCCCTCCTTCAAACACCCTTGCCTACGCTCCTCCCCAGTATTCATATTCATTTGCACTGTCGCAAGGTGTTCGTGAATTAACGCAGTTCAGATACACTAAAATAATGTTCAAACCAGAGGTAGCCATGTATGGCTACCTTTCATCTAAAAAGTCTCGATCTGTACTGTGCGTGAACCGGTATGAAATCCGTGACCATCAACGAAGATCTAACAAAGATGTTTCTTTGCTAGGTTGCGTTCTCGACAGAGTTCTATCTCTACCATAGCAAGAGCAATCTTTATTCAGAGGCCCAACAAAAGAGGAAATAATTTCTCATAATTTGTGTCTTCGTTTTACTTTAGCAAATTTGTAGTCACATTATTCTCAATACATGATCATTGAAAAGATCTTGTCGTGACACTTGTGTAATGAACTTCAGATCAATGGATAAAAATACGACTTCTTCTATCTCATGTTCGCATTTCTTGTTAGGCCCTTCCCGGTAATACTGGCAGACATCGCTCCCCCTTTCGGTTTCCGCACTGCGTTCTATTTCATTGTCCCCACAGTTCATCATCCTTCAGTGGTCAGTCTTTTACCTCACATTTATTATGTCTCGGTCTTATCATCGAAGTCTTCGCGTGCTCTTTTTTACGAATTACGTTACCTTTTTTTGTAAAAAGGTTCACAAAATTTTGGTTTTACATCCGTGGTGCGTTTAAATGAAGTACTGTCACGAAACTAATTCTAGAGTTCAATGATAATATAATTCATATATACATAATGAATTTACATCCTCTAAAAGCGTTACCTTCCTTTAAACTTCATTTCAAGAAGATATTTCAACATTACTTTTCGAAATATTTAAATATACCCTTTTTGAATCCAATTCTTCACGAATACAATATTATCTGTTTCCGTCTTTCGACCTAAAGCAATCGACTCTTTTATCCCACGCACATCTTTCTCCATTCCCCATCAACTCTTCGTACTCTCCTCTCCATGCATGAATCTTACCCCTTCAAAATGTCTTTTCAGCGTTCCCTTCGTGTATTGTTGGCGCGAAACCTTCCTTAATTGAATTCGTGCAAAAATCGAACACGTTGGGTTGCTGTGCTCCATGCGTCTAACGATGCATGTAACGCCTCGAGATCAATAAATCCTCGTTAGGGGCGGAGTCGCTATGCCACGCGTCAAGAGGGTGGTCCGTGAGAGTGGAGAGGCAAACGAGGAGGCAGGGTGAAACAAAGATGAGTAAAGTCTCCGGAGATGACCACGAAAAGAGAAAGTAGACGATAAAGTTGCGTCAGTCGTCAAATTAAAATATTCCCTATGTTACATGTACGTACGAATACACTCGAATGAAAAGAAGTGCTCTACTTTTCGGTCATGGATTCCTCATGACAGAGTTGAACATTCGATTATTTCTTTGTTGGGATGGTCGCGTAAAATACAATGCTACTATTATCATAAAAAACTAATATCTAATCGAGTTATGTTAGACCGCATGTGTCTCTCCTGGTCTTTGTACCGCAAAGAAATTTATTGACAGCACACTTAGAGAGAATGTGTAAGCCGTTGATAAAATAATGCTAATCCATTCCCTAGGTATACTTAGCTTATTTATAGCTCTACATAGTATACAAACACATGTTATGACATTAATTTTTTCTTCAGGTTTTCACTATATATATATATATATATATATATATATATATATATATATATATATATATATATATATAT
>NNCF01126557.1:340558-379641 GCA_002313205.1 Laupala kohalensis | reverse complement strand
AGACATTCGGACATCCCTTGTTTATTTGAGTACAATTATTAAAAATCGAAATTAATCATCCCAAAGGGGCCAACCATAGATAACATAACGCAAAAATGGCAGCCGCAGTCTCCAAATAAATACTGAAAATTGGTTACCAGATAATAATAATAATAATAATAATAACAACAACAACAACTGCCAGGTACTAATTTTACCGTGTATCGTTCAGTTGCGTACCTACACCTTATGAGTTCCGGGGAGGGATTCTTTTTGGAGACCCCCTATATTAAAGTACTTTTTATGTCAGGTAAGAATATTTGAAATTGAAATTTTAGGTGTATTTAATAAGATAAGTTAGTGTTTATTGTACTGTTATAAAAAAATTCAGAGTTTGAGTTCAAGAGCTACATCATTTTTGATGACCGGTTTGGAGACCTCGTACAGGACTAGGTACGCGGCGGCTCCCATGCCTCCGCCAACCTACCTTCTGGTTTCGTTAGTTTTCGTTCAATACTGGCAATTTAAATGTTCTGTAAGAATAGTAAACTCTGTCAGTGCTTTCACGTATTAAATCTCTAATATTCATGAGAATATTATTTTCTGTTTTCACCGCATGGAATTTTAAAATATTACCGCTTTCAAGACTTTCTCCGCAAGAACTTACGCATTTTAAAGCTATTATTTCTTAAAAATTAGAAGAGTAAGAACCAAAATGTTGTTAGTCTTCTCGATAGATCAAAGATATTTTTGCAAATTTCAGACAGCTTGTACGTCAATGGAAGTTCAAGAATTTCGTTAATAAATAATTTGAATGAAGATGACGAGCAAAATATAGAGGACCATGCCAAAAATAACCCCACTTTTATAGAACTTTCTCTTGTTACTCAATAATAGTGCAGATTTAGAAATGTTAATGGTTTTGCACTAGTTCGGTGTTGTGAATGAAAAGTCTTTACCAGAATTAAATGCAATTAGAAACCTGAAAATGAAAAATGAAATTGTTTTTATATTGTAAGCCATATTTTAATTATTCATTTATTTATAAAATGCTTTAGTAATGTTTAATTTGTTTTTATTCCATATGAATTCTTTATTTACATTGTCACCATAATAAAATTTTACATTACTCATTATTAAATTGTTATAGTTTGTTGTAGTAATGTAATATTATTGTATACTGTGATCAAAATACTTATTAATTTCATATTTTCATTTTATTTGTAGAAAAGTTATGTTATAGTATCTTGGATGTGTTTACATGTATTTTAATGTTTTGTATACGTGAGTGGTTTGGTGGGAGAGCGGGTCAGATGGCCCCAGGTTCACCACATTTATTGCTCAGCTGCATGATATTTCAAGCAGCTGCCCCTATCTATAGTTATTTTAAGTAATTTCTAACTATGATGCGTGTATTAAGAATAATGGATTTCTACATGACAGTTATGGTTGGTTTTTTAAGCAGAGATTTTGTCTCTAAGTTTCTCTGAAGTAGTTTGTGTACGATTTCTGTACTTGAAACAATCATAGGAAGAATTTGTGTGTCAGTTCTTCACTGCTGTTGAATTTGGAACGCAAGGTTGCTGTATTTCCTGATTTTCTCTGCATAGGACTTTGAATGTAAACGTTATTGGGGATGGTTACATCAATGATGAAGGTTATTTTATTTCTTTTGTCTATGAGAGTTAAGTCTGTTCTGGTGCATTGGCAGTTAATACGGTTCTGTCGTAGTAAAGTTTGTAGTTGCCACTCTCCAACACCGGTTCGGGGGAATAGCGCAAGTGGGGTTGAGGATCAGTTTTCAAGAGATTAAGTTGTGAAGCGAGAGATTAATGTAGTATTGAAGCTACTTGGTTATGGCGGCGTAGATAGTCATGTTGAGCAAGAGTTGTGCAACCACGTATGACATGTTCTATTGTTCTCTGTTTGCATTGTACCTTCCGCACCTGTCACTATTTGTGGTAGGATGTTTAACCATGTTCCTTAAGTAGTTTCTTGTCATTGTGACTTCGTCCTGAATCACCATCATAAATCCCCCAGTTTCTGCAAAGATACCAGCATGTTAAAGTTAAGTGTTTGACATTTCCAAGACAACATTTTCTTCATACAGGGTGTCATAAATTCTTCCATGAAGAGGTTTTTGGGGCCATTTTCTTTCTTTTTCTTTCAGAGCAGGTATTTCTGGTAAAGGTGAGGTAAGTTTGAGTGGAGTGTAATTGTGGTCTATTTCTATAAGGACTTCATGAATTTTGCTGGTTGCGTATTTTTCTGCAAAATACTTGCGAAGGGAGTGAACTTGGCGGTCGTGTAGTGCAGTGATGTCAATTAGGCATCTTACCCCTAATTTTCGAGAAACTTTCAGTACATATCTGAGGATGAAGAAATCTGTACTTGGTCATTGTGGTGCGAATGAGTCGTAGTAAATTTTATGAGATTTTTCAGAAAGAGATTTTTTCATAATTACTATTATTATTTGTCTCGTTTTCTCCTCAGAATTTATGCTGGTGTTTTATTATTATTGTTATTAAAACATGTTTTATAGTGAATATGTAAGATCATTAAGTTTTCAAGAACAAATTTCTGAAGAGCTACTAATATGTTATTATTAACGAATTCAGAAATAATGTATTAATTACTTGATATATTAGAGTTGCTGAAGTAAGTCTCGTCTAACTGTCGTTTAATAAGAGGTTGCTGTAGAACATTGTTGATTGCTGTCTGAGGGTCGAACAAACTATTGTGAGTGCAACAGAAAATCGCAATTTAAATTATTTTCATTGTGATGGTCATTAGTAAGGGAGAGTTGTGTCCTCCCATTATTGTCCCATGCGTGAATCACTAAAACGGCGTAATTCGGTTCGCTTCAGTGATCTCTGTCATTCTTTCTAAGAATTGTCGTCTCGTGGGGCGGGGGAGTGGGGGAAGAATAAGCAGTGGTGGGGAATGGATTGAAGAGAGGGGACAGCGTACCGTGAAGTCTCCGATGAGACATGGAGTAGTTGAGGGAAGAGGAGTTGTGTGTGGCAGGAGCAGGCATCGCGCCGAGGACCGCGGGCGTTGGAACGGTCTTCCCGGCGCCCGCCCTCCTTGCCGCTCCTTTACAGCACCTCCAGATATCCCATTAAGTATCTTTTGCTCGTGAAGCCACAACATTGTAATGATAAGACGCGGTCTCAACGACATGAAAATAGTTGACTCTGCTGCTTGTTACTTTAATGCCTCTAATATCTATGCATATATTGCTGAGAACGCCGCGAGCATACCAAATGTCGAGACGGTTCAAGACGTGGAGCAATGCAATAATGGCGATCCTAATTACACCTAGAAGCCTATATCTCCAGTAAATGTCCTTATTACAGGTCCTCCGCACCGGGGTAGAAACATGTTCTTCATTTTGTTCGTGTAACGGGTTCATTAAGGACAGAATTCCGCTGCCCTTTTAAAGCGCCCCCTTCGGCTCCCTCCGTGAGACTGGTGCACAGCTTGGCAATAATTAGGGTGAAGCTCCTAATGAGAAGCCTCTGTCCACCGCGGGTTTGAACTGTGGTCGTGGTAGACCCATCATCCACGCAGCACGCGAAATTCTCACTCACTGTGCAGTGCGAAATATGCGTGATATCCCGTCAAACAAAAACAAACAGGACGTAATTTATGCAAAACTTGGTTGGAGATGACGTTGGATTTGAAATTATCCTGATGACGTGAAACCTTCCAAATTTCATATATTCATTAAATTTTCGCCTCTATACCCTATTTTATTCTACCTGAGGAATAAACAAACTAATAGTTTGTTTATTCATTGCAATATCATTCTCCTCCATAAAATATATTTAGTACAAGTCGGTTAATGAGAATAAATCCTCCATTAAATTATTGAAGTGACTTCAAATGTTTCTAATGCTATTTTGTGGAATAGTTTTGCAGTTACAGTATTTTATATCAGAATTCTACACTCGACAAGAATAATCACATTATTGGAGCATACTGCAGTTTTGAAGGTGATTCTACCCAAGAAAGTAGTATTAAATTCGTGTCTTTTTATTTCACAATTATACTTCAAACTATCGTTCAATCTATACAATTTGAATAGATTTGCTTTACTACTTTCGATATTTTGTAGTAGGAAATGTACCAACTGACATTCGAGAATCAATATTTTTTATGATTTTGAAGAATGATCACAGATAAAAATTAATTTACGCGAGGAAGGATAAGAAGAATTTAAAAATCTACCAGAACTCACAAAATTCAACCATGAGGAATTCAAATTCCAAAACCCTTCTATCTCAAGAAAAGGTAAAATACCTACAGTGCGACAGGTAATGATTTAAAGAAATAGTATTTCACTTATCAAATTTCGAATGCGGGTCATTCCAGCTATAATCGGTCTAAAATTTCCCCGACCCATTCAGATATTGCTAATAATTTTTCTGGGGGTTTAGAATATTGTATGAGTGAGGAAAATATGTTTCTTAGGTTTTTATTAGTCTGTTTTTGCTTCAATAATTATTAAGTCGATTTTCCCTCAGCGTAAAGAGCACAGAACCGCGGTTTAAATGATCGGGAAAATTTTGATAGAACCCGCTTTAAAATTGAAACCCACTTAATCTACTAATTGTAGACTCTTCATTTTATAGAAAAAGTAACCTTCAGACTTATAAAATGGCAACATACGTTTAGAATTTCAACCAAAATATCAAAATATCATTTTTTCGTCAAAAAATTATTTCTCAAATACTTCATCTCAGAATTTAATGAAATGTTGGTTGTTGAAAGTAGGTCTAATGAACTCTAATTATACACATTTTTGGCGTGGGAAATTCACAACTTTCAAAGTTATAGTAATTTAAAATTAAAATTTTGATTTTCACTTATTTGCATTCCTCGCTAACTCATCACGACTTCAAAACCAATATATGAATTTTAAACAAACATTTTGATTTTTAAAACTTTATTACACAAAAAATATAATATGAGTCTAGTTTCAATTCTTCAATTTTTGCTTCAAAATATGCTTCGGAGATAGCGCTTTCGCGCCTCACGACCTTGATGACTTCCGTTTACTATACTTTTATTTACCTGTATTTACAACGGTCGGCAACTGTTAGGAACGGTTGGCAACAATTGAACCATTTCTTGAAAAGAGACTGTCAGCTGTATGACTTTAGGTTATAGTGATGTACCGTACATGTAGTTGTAACTGGTGTTGCTGTTACAATGGAATTATCTAGGAGAACATGTTCTCAAGGAGGTCACAATACTACGTGTTCTGCTGAAAATAATTTTAAACGTGAAATACATTTTCTAAAAGCGATCTTTATTTAATTCGTTGTAGAAGTGAAACTACTGTAGAATTAGAAATAATATGTTTACGTCATGAACATCGGTTTTTAACTTTTTATTCGGGAAAACTATTTAAATGTTGCGATCCGATAAAAGAAATCACAAAGGGGTATATCAAAGGATACTGAGGGGAAGTATCACACACAATTCCCCATGATTTTGGAAGGAAACAAAATTTGTACCGTGTGCCGAAAGGAACTTAACAGTTGTCACATTTCTGACGAGGCGAGTGAATTGAATGACACTATCGCTTGTGACTCTCAGCCTGCTACTGAACCTGTTACTGATCCACCTCTCAGTTATGACTCAGAGATTGAAGAATTAACATCTGCAGCGTCAGTATTATCTATTATAGAGTCAAATGATTCTCAATAATTTGTTTATTTAACACCGCCTACTTCATTAAAAGATCGAATCAATGAATTTTTAAACGTTATCAATATTGATCCGATACACATAAAATTATTGCACTCTGTTAAATATAGAGAAAATAAAATAAAGGAAATCACATCATTTTACGAGGAAGCTTTTGACAAACGTTTGTGTACAGAGTCAACTGATAATCAAGATCAAGATGAAGGTAAATTAATATGACATTTTCGTAAATTATAATCCCTAACATAATTTTAAAATTAGTCAGATTTTACATTTTGTAGATGAAGGTGCTAATTTCAAATGTCCAGAAGCAGAAAAAGAAATAATTTCACAATTAAAGGACAAGTTTCAATTAGCAAATTCTAACAACGAAAAATCACCATTCTATCAGTCCTTCCTTTCTCTTGGAGTGCGTATAAAATTCAAAAAGTATTTGTAGCAACAAAACATCTTGCCCTGAAAACAAAACAATTAGTTAAGGAAGAAGTTATTCTGTATACGGCAAAAGCAAAACCAAGATATACAGTCCCTCAGAATACAATCGATCAAATACTAAATTTTTAACGGGATCCTGACATCAGCAGATAAATACCGAGAATGAAAGATTTTGTCAGAATTCCAATTGACGGCAACAGAGTTCACAAACAAAAAAGATTAGTTTTGGGAAACTTATCTGAAATATATTAACTTTCTCGTAAGCGGTAAATATAAATATTTATTTATATTTGTATATAGCGCAATTGTAAAATAGAGATAACATTCTTTTTATTTATTATAGGTACCCTGAAATGAAAGTATCTTTCTCAAAATTGTCTGAATTACCGCCAAAAGAATGTGTATTAGCTGACACTGCAGAAACTCATACAGTTTGTGTGTGTACTATTCATGAAAACTTGAAATCGATGCTGACAGGCGCAAAATTAATACCAATAACATTTGAAAATAAAATGTTAACGGATTTTAAAGATTTCCTTTCCTGTTTAAAATGCTCGTCACCAACAGAGGACTGTCATTTTGGGAAATGTAACTGTCCAGATATTACTCAACTGCAAAATTTAATAAACAATTTCTTTGAGATGAACTGCATTGAAGAAGTTACATATCAATAATGGGTTGAAGTTGACAGATGCTCGCTCCAAACCATTATCTCACCTGCAGACAATTTTACAGAACTTTTGATTGAAAAATTGAAGGGTCTTTCACCTCACCATTATATTGCTCGGAAGCAATCTGAATATTTTCGAAGCACCAAAGATCAAATTGGTCTGGGGGAAGTTATCGAAGTTGCAGATTTTTGTGAAAACTGTATCTTCGTTGCAAAACACCAAGTCAATATGGATAAAAGATTTCGCTATGTTCTTCCTGTGAAAGAAATCAGAGGGTTCCACGCTAATCTACCTAATGCAGAAGGATTTGCACTCATGAAAATTCTCTCTACAACAGAAAACGGGAGCAGATTTAATATAATGGAAAGTTACAATGAGAATTGTACACACTTCCCAGCATCAAGAATTGGAATTCGGTATAAATTATATATTTTTAAAAAGTAAGAATAATTCTGGATATGCCATTACGTGAATATTAATTTTACTTAATGAATATTTTATTTCTATTGTGTATCATCTACCAAACGAACAAGGACGAACTAAGGTTTAAAAGAATTCAAAGATAAAATATTTTTTGAAACAAAAATTGAAGAATTGAAACTAGACTCATATTATATTTTTTGTGTAATAAAGTTTTAAAAATCAAAATGTTTGTTTAAAATTCATATATTGGTTTTGAAGTCGTGATGAGTTAGCGAGGAATACAAATAAGTGAAAATCAAAATTTTAACTTTAAATTACTATAACTTTGAAAGTTGTGAATTTCCCACGCCAAAAATTTGTATAATTAGAGTACTTTAGACCTACTTTCAACAACCAACATTTCATTAAATTCTGAGATGAAGTATTTGAGAAATAATTTTTTGACGAAAAAATGATATTTTGATATTTTGGTTGAAATTCTAAACGTATGTTGCCATTTTATAAGTCTGAAGGTTACTTTTTCTATAAAATGAAGAGTCTACAATTAGTAGATTAAGTGGGTTTCAATTTTAAAGCGGGTTCTATCAAAATTTTCCCGATCATTTAACTCGCGGTTCTGTGCTCTTTACGCTGAGGGAAAATCGACTTAACAATTATTGAAACAAAAACAGACTAATAAAAACCTAAGAAACATATTTTCCTCGCTCATACAATATTCTAAACCCCCAGAAAAATTATTAGCAATATCTGAATGGGTCGGGGAAATTTTAGACCGATTATAGCTGGAATGACCCATAATCGATTTCATCTTCATATTTACTGGATTTAATAGCCCAATGTCTTTTTCTCCTATTTTTTTCTCAATTATGCACAAATATATTTTGATACAAGAACGTCCCTTGGCGTAGTGCCTAGCGTACTCGCCTTCTACCTCTGGCAACACTGGTTCAAACCCTGTCTAATCCAAGGATTTGCGGTGGTAAACGAAATGGGACTCGCCGCAGGTTTTCTCTAGGTACTTCTGTTTTCCCTGCCCTTCATTTCACTACAACACTCACACATTATCATTCGCCCTCATGTCTTTCATGTATCACCCGCCTCCGCGAGGTGTGTCAGGAAGGGCATCCGGCACCATTAAAATTCCATAGTCATATCAAAGAGGCATCATATCTTTCATCTCCATATTCTTCAAGACAATGGAAAAGGAGTTACGGAAACACACACTAGTATGATTTTCATGAACGGCATTGTTCGTAAGACTTTCATGAATGATTTCATAAGACATTAACTTTCATGAAAGAAAAGAGGTCAATTCGTGTGGCGAAATAACAATGCTCACAAGTGGCATCATGAAATTAATGAGACCACACAAACTCTCCTCAAAACAAAATTTTAAGATTTTAATTAAGATACTTTCATTTTATTTTCTCTTTCACATGATTGATGTTATCAGATTGTAACTGATAAGAATGAAACACGCTATCCCGTGAACACAATAAAACTAACAACTTTGGTTTAAGTTTGTTCGGGACCAGTGGTAAATTTAATTTAGAAAAGTAAAATGGGTATATGCGTAGAATAATAATGAATAAATGGTACCTTGCATTGGTGATAGTAAGAGTTACCTCGTTATAGCAGCATTAGTTAAGATATGTAACTTAATCTTAATGACATAATATCATCAAGGACTCACCGTTTTGTTTGTGCCTATGAACCTTTGTTTTAAGAAGAGATGTCTTGTTTCTCTTCGTTCATGAAATTCTTGAGATGCGACTTTCATATACTATAGCAGTCGGGTTCTGAAGCGTTAAATAATGTTACCAAATCGAGAGTTCTTCGCAATTATATTTTTCCTCTCGCTATGTTATGTCAATATCACCGTTTAAGAATTTAAGTGCATCCACTTGTCGGTTATCAGTGCCACACGATTTCACTATCGACAAAACAGCTTTAGAATTTGAGAAGATTTGTAGTAAATAACATTTTATAACACATTAACATCGTCGCAGCTTCAACGGTGACAAATCACTTCAAAATTAACAGAAATTACTTCCGCGATATGAACTTACTAAATTGGAATAACAGTATCTCCTCAAAGATATTATTGTTCGAAATCCTTTTTCCAAACTGCAATACATATCTCACCTTGATAATGGAATCACACCTCATTGTTAACACGGTTTCTGTTTAAGAATTAACTTTTAATTTCGACATTTTTAGGTCTGCTAATGTCTATACAGTATTCAATCTCCTGCCACGTCTGTAGAATCGTACCCAGTTACAATTACGCGACCCTCTCTTTAGAGAACAAAATGTTCTTTATCTTCTCATCGTACACGACATTTTGACGTATCCCCACGGAAGAAAGACTAACGGTGAAAGGTCTCCGCTTGGAAGGACAAGACATTGATCTACCATTACACCTCAATTCTACCATTCACTCTGCACATCACGAGAGCTAGAAATGGTAACCATATCGATGTGTTCTAGTTCGAAACTTAAGTGTGTTTTGAGACACCGCTCGCATATAATACACATACTTCTATTGTAACTCTTCTTTTTCTTCCATTAGCAATACGAATCTTTCAGCTTGTCCTGGCCTTATTAAATTACAGATCATCCGTTCTCTTCTATCTAAAACATTCTTTCACCATCTTTTAACATTAAAACTTCTTAAATCGACCAAAAAATTGATTGTACTATCTTGTACTAAGCTTTGTTTCTTCCTTCCTTTTTACTTTCTCATATACGTAGTATTAGGTCGATCAGATATGAACGAGACTTTCTTTTTTTGCAAATGTATTGAGCAGAATAACAAGCATAGTACAAATTATTTTTCTACATAATCTCCTCCTTTAGTAATGCATTTTTCCCACTGGATTGGTAGATTTTTAATCCCAGTATCATAGAAAGAAGAGGGTTAGGGTTATGTCTCAAGCCAACTGTGCACAAAGGGCTGAACCCCCGCATTGTTCTGGAATCGTTGTCCTCCCAGTGCTTCTTTAAGTAGCCCAAACAAATTAAAATCTCAAGGTGATAGATCAGAACTATAAGGACGATGTTCAAGTTTAGTCCATCTCATTTACTGTAATTTGGTGCAAGTTAGGGCTGCAGTGTCGGGCTGAGCGTTGTGATGAAGGAGGATGACGTCTCGAATTGGTGGGTCACGTCTTTTGGAACGGTAGGAAGTCTTTACCCGGTCAAGAAGGTCTCAGTAATAAGCAACATTTATTGTGCGATGCTCATGTATGAAATCAATGTATAAGATCCCTCGCCAGTCGAAGAAAACTGTCGCAAGCACCTTGCCGGCTGACAACTTGGTCTTGGCTTTAACGGGGGCTGCCTCTCCCTGCCTTCGCCACTCCATACTGGCATGTTTGGATTCGGGTGTGTAATGATGAACCCAAGTTTCATCACAGGTGACAATTTTGTCCAAAAAAAGGATCCCTTTTCTCTACAAATTGTGCGGTAAGCTTCTGACAAATCTCCAAACGTCTCATCTTCTGCTCTGTTGTCAAAAGACCCATCTGGCACAAACTTTCTGGAACCCTAGATCCTTAGTGATGATTGTTTGACAGCTCCCATAGCTTATTCCAACTTTTGATGAAACTGCAGAAACCGCCAGACGTCTATCACCTTCAATAAGGTCACGAACATTGGAATGTTGTCTTCCGTAATGCAGATCCGAGGACGACGATCACGTGTTTCATTTTCAACCCTTTCACTACCTTCCCCGAACTCTTTATGCCACGCATACACACGTGCTCTTGACAGGGTTTCATTGTCGAACTGTGCACTTAGTCTTTGCAAAATTTCAGCTGGTTTACACCTTCGTTAGCAAGAAATTTGATAACAATGCGTTGCGCAACAGAAGGATGCACTTGTTGCTCCGTCATCGTGAGCGCTACTGCCAAACAGGCCCAGAACTGCATACCACGTGCTTCCCCAACGCCTGACATCTGCAACAATGCACTGTACAAGCGGCAACGCGTTCCGTTCAAAATTGCTCAAAAGCAAAAGTCTCGTTAATATTTGGTCCACCCTCGTATATAGAATCGTGAAAAAATTCGAAAGCGAGATTTTGACGGAAATATCCGTCTTGGCGATCCCTGATTCTAAAACAGTGGGTTTTGGCATAACGTCCGTCCGTCTGTACGCAGCGATTGTAGTACTGTAGATACGAAAATACATCAATTTCTGTCTACCACGAAATTGCATTTATACAAAACTTTTACGCTATTTATATGACTGATATGTTGCTATGTGTTTTAAAATAATATTCTGAATACTTATTTCACTTTCAAATTTCAAATAAAAGACAGCAATAAGTTTATCTAGAGACTTTGAGCATGTAGAAAGCACTGGAAGACGACCAAATATAGAGGACCACGCCAGAAATTACCCTTTCATTATAGAATTTTTCTCTCTCTAAGCTGCAGACGGAGAAACGTATATGAGAATATATAAGCAATGGTTTTGCACCACTAGCTTTTGCACCTATACTAAAATCTTCCCATAAAAATGTAAAGAATTCTAACTGCAGTTATTCTTACTAGATGTACCTCCAGTTATAACCTTCTTATTTTAATAAATGACAAAAAATCAGGACATTGCACAAATTTGAAAGTTCTTTTTTTGTTCTCCATAAATTTTGTTTCATAATAGGCCCATACATACCCCGCAGAATTTTTTGTTCCCAGACTTGAGGCATTGTAATTTAACTGCAGTCAAGGTCGAATATTTACAACCATACAAAACCAATTTGATTATTGTGTTATACACTTGAAATTTTTTGTGATAACTGTTCAAATTCCCAGCAATCGTTTTTCATGATTAATTATTATCATAATATGAAATATTCAAATAGATAAATGTTTGTGACATTATTAATATACGAATCAATCATCACATTTATCATCTCCACAAAAGTATAAATCATACCAAATACAAATGTTTGGAATTACTATAACATACGAAAGAGTCCTCATCATACGTTTTTGGAAAGGGGATGAGAATATCTCCCAAGGATTAGTTATGTCGTTTCTTCTGTAGTATATTTGGTTATATTTCATGACCTCCACCATATTATTTTCTCACGTTCGAAAATGTTTCTCTCGTGACAGGAATATAAATCGAGAACCTTGAGAACGATATAAAGAAATGTGAGGTAGACGCACATGCTTCAGATTCTTATCCCTCCCATGCATACAGGTAACGCGAGAAAACATGCAAAAACCCACATATTGACGAGTTCTCTTCCGTAGGAATAGGGATGAAACCACTCGGTATGAGATACACTGCGCTCTTGGTCTGAGGTCTTCGCTTACATCACTTTTAAATATGAGCGCGAGGGTGCTTCTAGATACTCTCACATATGTTAACGCAGAAATATTATCCACGAGGCAAGCAACTAAAGGGACCAAAGTCAGGAAAGGTTATCGGGATGGAGGGAAGGAAATGGCCGGAAAGAGAGGGCTAGTTCGGAAGGCGCAGACGTTGGGGCAAGAAGGCTGATGAATATCCAATGCCGTGTTCAATCGATTCATGGTCTAAGTTGCGACTACCAATTGACGGAGACATCTTCAGTCTCAGGATCAACAGGGTCTGTAGTAAGCCTCTTCATTACAATTGAGGCTTTGAAGATTACTCCAGCTTATCTTACAAATAGACGGACGTCGCTACGCCATTATGATTCACGGACCCCTTTTTGATTTTGATTGAAGAGTCATTGTGTTCAATATTGTCGTCTTGGGCATCTGGAAGAATGAATATGAACAGGATCGTTCATGAGGTATTTCTGATCCTGGTGAAAAAAGTTAGGAATGTACCTCCCGTTAACCCCCGACAAACCGCACATAACAGTTAGAGATCAGAAGACTCGTCCGTTTAGGACTACGCAGCTTTTCTGACGTATTTTTTTATCCGGCAGTGTATGTGCCTCGTGTGAAAAATCGACACAGGTCATGAATCAAATGCAAATATCACCACATCAAAATATATTACACAAAAGTTAGCTCACTTCTTCCCCATGTTGGAACTAGCTCGAAGCAAGATTTGTATAGCACCACTCTTTATAGCAGTTTGAATGTATTTGACTTCAGCGTATTCATCCCATTTTTTTATAATCGCATATTGAGTATCAAATGGATAGAACGTGAAGAATGCGTTAAACTACTTCGAATAACTAATATAGTGTTTCCTTGTGTGGCTTCACGCTACTACATATTTTCCCTACTTATTTTCCTTTAATCTATCAAACCGCTGCTACCACTGTGAAGTCTCTTGTAACTTACGTGTCGTGAACATAAAAAATAATATTCGTTTCAGTGATGAGAGAAGTAATGGTATCGATTGCAAGGACTTGACATTTTACCGTATTCAATAGAGACACAATGAAGACGTGTTCTGTCTCGAAACTTAAAGTATGGCGAATGGTAATTTGAGGCAAGAAGCTGTTGATCGAGCACACTCGTCGTGAAGAACTAATAATTTCCCTGGTCTAAGTATAAGTGATTTCGCCGGAGATGGTTTTCTAAGCGTATCAGAGTGCACAGTCTACCAGTGTAGATCAAAGGAAATATTGGTATCCGACGATGTAAGGGAAATTAATAGTTTCAATGTTTATTAATGAGCTGCTTCTTTGTTTTCAGAGTATCACTTTATAGAAGCACAAGGTGTCTCTATAAAGTGATCCTATTCTCAAAAGAACCTTCTTGATGCGAACCACATAATAAACCACCAAACCATGATTAGAGGTATAACCAAAACCAAGGTTTCTGTACTGAGTGAAACTTTTGCTTCCTTCCATAAAGCACTTGTCTCTATCCAGTTCCTCAGCGTAGCATTTCTTATGGAAGCTTCTGTGTTCAGATTCTATAAATGCTTCTGTTTTCTGGACTGCTCGTACAATATTTCAACCCAATAACGTCTAAAACTTGTCAATACCAAACAAATCTCTTTGTTCTTCACTTCAATGCAATTTACATAATGGTAATCTTACCACTTACTGTTAACGAGTTCAATTATTGATGAACTTATATCTGGGCCAACTCAGATTATTAAGTTTCTCTGCAGAACAAACAAATCATATTTGTGGATAGAAAAGAGAAAATGGTTATTGAATGAAACAAATGAAAATTAAAGACATCATCAAGAAAATTAAAGACACCATGTGCTGATTAAAAAGGGCAAATACACAGGAAAATTTAAGGAATGCGTCCAGTTTTTAACTTTGGGAATATGTTGATTTAGAATGTGATCATGCTAGAAGAATCTAAAATCAGTTGAAACAATAATCATGGGAACAGCAAATACAAATGCAAGTCACCAAAAATCCTCATAAAACACATTTCGGTCATTTAATATTACACTTTGGGAGACACACCCATCAGAATTTAATTGTTCCGTGCTTTTAGTGAAGATTAGTATAAGTGAGTGGAAGATAATTTTTTACTGCAATTAATATCTCTTATACAAATGTATAGGATAATAGATTCGTAGTCGGGACTTAAGTAAACTATTTATTTATTTCGTTACAAAACATCAATATTTTGGTAATACTAGTATATATTGGTTCATTCAGAAGATAGAGAATCATTAATACATATTTACATAATCTATAATAATAATAATAACATTAATAATGAATAATAACGATTTAGAGCTCAGGGTGAAATTTGTAGGTATTATGTTCACTGTTCGCATTAATGTTTTTCGGAGTTGGAAAGGAAGATTTAATGAAGTACATACTTTAATATGCTAATACAGTTCGCTCTCAGGAAGCTCCGCGAAAACTCTCAGCGGTCTCTGCGAGATAAGGTGGGGTTTGGATTGATGTTTGAACCCTCCTACCAAAATTGCCAATCACTGGAAAAAAATTTGTGGAAAATTCAAAACGTGTATTATTTGAAATTTTCCATCCGTCCACCATTTTAGAGATCTGAAGATGTGCCGAAGCTTTACATAAAATTTATTACGTTCTACAAAACCTATGCCTTTATTTTAATACACATCCTGTGTAATCATGTAGAAAGTGTTTTATCTAATCATAACTATCATTTCTGTTCATTAGTTTTCTTTTCATGCACTCGCTCATTTTGAAGTGTTGAAGAGAGATTTTATTTATGTAAAACTACTGAGTTTCTTGCCGCGTATTTCACTTTCATATTAATTTTGTATTTACTTATTGGTTTAACAGGGGAAAATTAAACAATTTTTTTTTCAAATTCACCAAAAGATTTTGAAATAAAAAAAAAGAAAATGCGTGCGAACAAGTGGTGAAATCGTCATCTGATCCTTTTCTTACTGTAAGTAAATAATTTTATTGTCCCCACCTCTAACAAAATGAACTTCGCTGCAACCTTGTCGCGTCAAATGTTGGACAAACTTCTTTCCATGCCTCCTGAAGAGAGGAGTTCGCCGAAGTGCAGGGGCGTCTCGCCTCGCTCAGAAGGAGAGAGCGGAATAAATCGATGTCATTAGAGAGGCACGTCTTTCCACAGTGCATACGTGCGTGCTGTCATGTTTGTCAGTGCGCATTGCGAAAGGCGCAACTCCCACGTACCGGATTCGCAGACTGAATACGTGTTTGAGGAGGAGGGCTCTGTGGCGAAAGCCTTTTGGGAAATTGCTTGAAGGGAAGCTCACAGAGCGATTTCCTAATCTGCAGATACGATGTTTCAATATCGTAATCTACAACAGTCGATAAAACACGATAATGTAAAGCACAATGCCTGTAGCCTCTGTGGCCTTTGAATCAAATTATCCGAGCAGTGTTTTGTGTTGCGGACTTGTGGGTTAAAGTGCTTAGCAACGAGCCTGTTTCAACTACCTGATGCAAATTGTGTGCAACTTGTGCTTCTAGACCTCAGCTGTGGTTAAAATCAGATGAAATGAATTACAGAGAATTACGCCCCTAAGAGTAGGATCAAATATACAACACGTTATAATAGATATGTGAATAGCTACAAAGGGGTAGATATTATCTGGAAAACCTATGTAAGCAAAAACTTAAGAAAGTATTGTTTAGGTCATAGTACCAAGAATAAAGAATTTCACGTTCGCGCATTTCTAAGGTATGACCATGCATCTAGTTTTTAAACATGGTACGACATTATTTTTTTCTTGTAGTGATGCAGTTATATGCATAATTCCAATGAATGATTTTCTTTACGGAACGACTCATTCTATCCATGCTTTTCCGTGCTCTCCAAACATCTTTATTCCTCTCCTGCACCGCATTCGTCAAATCCAATCTCAACTTCCACTTCTCTCATTCTCTATACCATGTTTACCCCACTCTTATTTTCCTAAACGAATGTATTAATTATATATTCTATTCACCTAACAAATATATTCACGGAGAACATAAAATGTGATGGAAATTTATATTATTGTGAAGAACAGACTTTTCAATTTTGGCGGTGACAACTCAGGTTGTTTAAAATCTTCTTTCTCAAGTTAGATTTCGGTGTAAGAGAACAATGTTGATAGTAATTTTTTCAAGTAATGACCATAGTAATAGTACTTTTGAACATCAACAAGATTATAATCATGGTATTGGTAATCTCTTTCATCAATGCGAACAGAATAATTATTTTGTGCATGACGATATACTGTGAAAACTAAGAACTATTAAAAAAGAATATTTTAGTTCTGAATTTAGGGTCCCCGAACTGTGCTTCAAAGATACCGCTTAGCTTCATGGGAAAGATAAATTCATGTTTAATTTGAGAGTGCTTGATTTATAAAGGGGAAAATCAAATAATAATCACAATTTAGATGTACGAGTCAGTTGAAAGAAAGATGCTAAAACCATCCTCCTACTCATCCTAAACATCCCCGTGTATCACGAATACCAACTAACATGAGTTCTTTATTCAAATAAAAATGCTAAATCGACACGAAGTCAAATAATAATGTTTGATTACATTCAATAGTAACCTGATGAAAACTAAAATTATAACTAATGTTATAATATTACTGTGAAGTTTAAAAGTCTCAGTGATATTGAAACTTCAAAAATTTTATCTAAAAGCAATGAAGATAGTGTAATATTTATTTTGATTTTGCTTTGAAAACACTCTTTATGTTTTCTAAATATACGTGGTAATTAAAAAAGACAACAATAAAACTTATTTATCTAGTTTAACTTAAATTGTGATGAAATATCCAATGTGATTACTCGCTTTTTCCACATCCTATGACAACTGAAGACCCTTCAATTCTTTCCTTCGTTTACTGATACCCAGTGTGTATTGTCAACTCATCTTCCTCATAACGTTTGTGTTCTTTCATCACACAGTTCTAATTCATAAAAACTCAATCAACATCCCTTTAAATGCATTTACTCCTTATTTTCTGTATTACTTCTTTTATTTTCTGTATATTTCTGTGTAGTTGCAAATCTACGCTTGTCATTTCCTACCGTTTTTTTCTTTCTTTCTTTCTTTCCTGCAAGTGCCCTTCCGCACCAATAGTTCCAGGTAATTCTGTGACACAGTCGTCAACTCATTCCATAGAACAAGGACCCAATAAACCCCATCCATTGCGTTAATCCTGCCACCCTGCCTTATTGGATTACCTCATCCTCTTTCGGAAGCCCTCCAATCTCTTCTCCCGCTTCGTCACACCCCTGCTCCTTGTCACTTGCCGCACGTGTGGGTAAGCGGAAAGCATTCGAGAATCGGAAGGGAAGGCAACCCACCGCTGTTTTTTCGTTACGGATGCGTTTTGTTCGATAGACCGGACGACCATCTAATTAATGAAACAATTCACTTGATTCGGGCGGTTGTCAGACGTAGGGGACCGGGTGGAACATATTTCACAAAACCTACGCGCTCCTGCCCATCAAGGCCCCGCCTTATCGTCTTCGCTATTGAATGGTCCGAGGACGCAGTCAGATTAGTAAACCACTGTCACAATTCCAGGATTGTGCTCCTGGCAATTATCATTCGGGATACTTTTTTTATTGCCAGCGTCCATGTTCTTCATTTCGCCGGTCAAATGAATAGTGACCGCTTTCCTCTCACTGCGTGCAGACTGCTTCTCGAGAGCTAGATTTACAAGATTTTTCATAAGATTATTCTTCAACTCTCACCTCCGTTCGATAAGGTCGTTGTCTCCCCTCCACCTCGCAATTCATGACGCGAGTCCCCGAGACTGTCCTAATTTTAAGGCAACTTTCTCTCATGCATTACGGGAAGGAGAGATTAAAAAAACAAAATAAAGAAAAGGCAAAATGCTGAAATTAGTACAAAATAATAAAAAATATTAAATTACAGACAAAGTCTTAAATAAAGTTGGTCAACAGAAATGTGAATAACCGAACCTGACAACTGATTGATGATATTTCCCCTATCCAACAAAGATTCAAAAACGACGGGGCAAAATAATGAAGCGAAGAAGTAATGATTAATATTTTTTCCTATTCTTGAACACGTAACTCAGCGCTATTTGATGGCCGTGTAATGTATCGCTAGCGCCCCGTGGAAGTGGGGGGCGAAAAATTTGCTTGCTGGGGACTTCGTGTTAAATCTTCGCGATACAGACAGGTTGGAACAAAATCATGAGCGAAAACAAAGGAAATCTCAGTTCACGGCGTACTGTAAGGTCTCCCAGCATCAGAGTTATTAGAATGATCCGTCAACAATTCGCTAGTGAACACAAGAATAAAACGTTTTAAATACCATCGTAAAATCTCTTCGAGCATGATTAATTTGACATTTAATGAATGCGGGTTTCGTAGAGAGCAGTTTAAACCCAGTGATTTTCTTTCTTCATCACATCTCAAAACATCATTAGAACTGAAACCGTTTGTGTTTGGAGCCAAATCCTTGAAACAGACCTGGAGTAAATAAAAAGCAAAGAATCAATTTTATTTCGCGAGACCTTGTATATTACTTCATGACTACGCGAACCCATAACCATCACGATCTTGAAAATCCTAAACGTGAAAAAACATTGGCTGAGAATGTGTAAAATTCGCAGTCAGGTTTAACGGTCACAGAACCTTTTTTTTCTGAAGTCAAAGATGACTCGAAAACTATTATGTTCTTTACATCCCAAAACAGCTGAAATAGTTGTACTTTATAATTGCATTGAAATAATTAAATTCGCTATATATTAATGATTATTTTATCTTATTATACTTGCGTCGGAAATACATTTTACATTTTCTTTTGATACTTGCCTATTCATTCAGGGGTTATTGCAAAATCACTGAAATATAATTGTTGAAAATATGACAAAAAAGGAAAGTATAAAATAAAGAATTCAATTGCACCAGATCTTATAACACAACATATACTAGTTTTTATACCTGACTTGTACATAACAATATATTCCTTTTTATCCAATTTGGGAGATTTTTGTGCGTTAAAAATTACATTTTGCTTTATCACGGGTATCGGAATATAGTACTATATTATAGAATTCATGAATATTCACGAATTATCCCACAGCAATTTATATTAATCTGAGTCTTCAACAAACGTAAAAAGTATGGTACAAAACAATGTTTGGGTTCAAATTACCGCTTTCCGTCTTTGCAAGATGAACTATATTGTAATCAGTGCCATATTCTTTCTGACTTATATTTTTTGCATTAAAATCAATATATCCGAGTGCATAACATACCTGAATGTGAGATGGTGTTGGGTGGGCGAATAAAGTGCATTTTATTTCGTACACGTCAGTTTCCAGTAGTTTTTGGTGAAAGAAATAAAGATATAATTCCCAGTTATGTCAATTTGAGAAACACTTTGTTTGACTGGAAATGCGGTATAACATCAATAATATAATATTTTAAATATATTAAGTCAAATTGCTTTATAATAAGTTTACTTAACTTGTGTTAAACTGTGGTAATTAGCAAGTTATTTTAAAGGTGGTTTTATGGTCTTAATTTCGATACACCACGTTACCACGGTTTTGCCATCGATTTTTTTCAATCCTAGCTGAACCAAAAGGAAAAATCATAGGAAGAGTTATACGAAGAGTTATGCAATGAAAATAATTAAGGGAGTTAAAATATATGAAATTGCAAGAAAAATGATTAACGATTATCGTGAGATGATATAAGGAAGCGTGATAAACAGAAAGTTATTGTACACAAATGAACAATAAAACAATAATATAATAAGAACCCAACCTTTTCTACAAATAGCCTTAACCCGTTTATTAACTTGTGGTTGTCCAACGTCAAAGGTATATAGGGGCAGGACAAAACGGTATAAATTGCGTTGCCTGAGAGACAGTTTAAATACTTATTGATTCATGTACCATAGCGAAATGCACAATAAGATATTTGGAGAGAGGAATGTGGAAATAAGAATTTCCTTGAGGCAAGTAAATAATATTATATCCGCAAAAATTAACCTAGAACTAATATTTTTGTATTTATTAATAAATTTTGACATATGGAGCTTCTCTTCTTTCATTGAAGTCAGTATAAGTATAGGCTTTTGAAGAAGTTTTTCAAATTCAAGACAGAGCAAAACAATGTTTAAACAAAACAACTGACTCTTCTCGGACCTGTATCACCATTGTTCCCTGGACATGTTTCGTTGTCTTCTAAACTCTTTCTGACTTCTTTTCTGGGTGTAGCTAGGGAAGCTCAACGACAAAGAGTGAAGAGAGAATATAAGGAAGTTGGCGAGAAAAGAAAATCTACGCACAAGTACTAAAGCATAGGGCGTCCCAGAAGAAACAAAGCGCGACCTGCTGTCATCTATCAGTGACACTACTTCTCGCATTACCTCACGAAACTTTCAGCTTCAGAATAAATAATTCATCACACCGTCCGGGTCACTCAGTTGCCATAGAAACGAGATGCTTCAGCTTTCAAGAGCAAATCGTTACGAACATTACGTGGACGTTTCGTGTGTCTGCACGGCACCTCCGCCCTCGCCGCAGACCGCAAAAGAATCGATAAGTGCATAGCTCACAGCTCTGGTAACGACATAGACCATCTTTTAAATGTGTCAAATTGATAAAAGCGATAGGCCTAATCTCTTATCTCCAGTTAATCGCGTTCAGTCATTAAGCTTTCAAAGAAACCACAAAGGTTCTCACTTCGAACCAAATATTTCTCCCGCGGCAGACATCGATGGAGAAGATGGTGTGGGTTGCAGGGAGGGGAAGAGCATAGGCGGCAAATGAGGTTCACAGGAACTACGCGAGGAGAACTATTGGAAGCAGAAACGGAGGATAGTAGCGTCAGACCGCGACACCGAGCCGAAGTCTGATCCCCAGTTGATTGATGGAACGGTCTAGCCTTCAACCGCGCCGTGGAGCACCATCTGCGCTCGGCGCTGTGCCTCGCGCTTCCTTACACGTCACAGTTCCCACGCATCTCCTCCCCACATCGTCCCGCCGCGACTGCTTTATCTACAGCTAGGCCACTGCAAACAGCCAGCTTCGTCCTCACTTCATCCCCATTGCGGTGGGAGTGAAGAATCATTTGGCCACAGCAGTGCACAGCCACCCTTGCTGTCCCGAGCGCACTCAGCCCACGACCGCGAAAAGACTTCGGGCACGACAGAAAGAGTCATGAAATAATCACAACGAGATACAGACTCAACCCTCAAGTATAGAGGGAAATATTCTATTATTCATCGATTTTATGGCAAAATGGGCCAAGTCACCTCAACTAAAATTTTCGAGTTTACGCTAATACATTTCTATTGGTATTCTACTTGCTCGTCTCTTTCAAAGCGATGTTAGAGATACATCACATAAGTACTATTATTAATCATATAATACTAACAATTATTATTATTATTATTACTATCACATGAGTTCGGTATTATAGATATATATATGCGAAAAGTGTAGGTGTCTATCATACCGAACCTATCGATATTGTCTTAAAAGAATCAACATCCTTTCAAATTCTCGGCATCTCGAATTTAAAGTAGGTACTTAAGGGACCCCTCGTGGTTTAAAATAATAGGAATAGATTTAACAATACAATAAGATTAACATTTATTATGTAATATCGATTATATATGGTGTTTTCGGTTCAGTAGATGTTTCTATACAAATTATGTAATTAAACATATGACATTTCTTAACGATATAATATCAAAAATTTGTAGATAACCAATAGTTTCTGTTCAAAAACATAAATAAACATTGTCGTATAACAAACCAGTTTGGCATATTTGTGCATATATTCATAATACGATGTTACATATTTTTGATAAATTTTCTGTGTCTGATCTTAAATTTAAAATGTCATGAGTTATTTTGATGTACAACATTTCTGAAAAAGATCAATTTGTTTTCTTCCTTACCTAACATTGCAATACTGTTGAACGCCGTTAGATTTTGTTCGACGCAATGTTTCGTTGCAACAATTTGATTATATGATCTTAATATTTCTTTATGTTCTCATATTCTTATTCCTGAAAATCTGTTGTAAAGATGTCTGGCCTACGTGTAATGTGGAACAATTCCTTACATAAACATTTATATAATATATTCTATATCGGTTGTATTACCTGCTCTCATTATGTTTTCATTCTGGGGGTCCATATACTTACCATAGCTACCCACCCTTTCACCTCTCCCAACCCGCTCCAAGTAGATAAGCTAATAAGAGCAAGCTACAATCCTTTCCTTTCTGTTTCAGTTGTGTGTTCTGGGGATTTAGCAATGTCAAACTTTGAAAGTCAGCTCCGCTTCATTCATATAGGATGTGTCATCCTGAGGACACAGAGACAGAAATAAATTTATACGTGTATGAAATATTTTAAGCTTATTATCGTCGCATGTGTTTGAGAATTAATAGTAACTCGTTAAATGGTTTTTCACAGATTCAGTCACTTAATAACTGCGAAAAGACTGAAAATAAACTGGAAAAACTGAATGAAATTACTCTCGGTCTAATCTTCGTGGTAATTTCCTTGCACATAAGTAAATGTGTAAAAGATAATTTATTCTGGTAAAGCCAGTGAATCTCATTCCATTAGGAGTGCCTATATCGTGAATGATTCTTCTTAAATCGACCTCAGAGAAGGGAATTCGTGGACAACTCCATCACCCTCGGCGCGGCGGCCAGTGCCATCAGAAGAAGACCCTCACTCGCCCCGCGAAGCCCCCTCAAGCCCTCTTGAGCTTCGAAAGTATCAAGGTGGTCATGGGTACTATGACTGCGCAACTCTTGGCTAGCTCACTAAAGCCACTCTGGAAAGTCATCACAGGAAATTAATTAACAATCATTAGCATCACAGGCGATGTTATCCTCACTAGGGTCAGTTTGAACATAACGCCGGCGCCGATAACACAATATCGGCCATTAGAGGCAAGTTACGGCAGCCGCCTAGTACCCCTTTTCTCCCCTCACTCCTTCATTCCCTCGGTGAAAAAGCCTTCGGTTCCTATCCAACGCTGAAAAACCCTCGAGTCATTGGCTATTGTTCGTCTGAAGCCAGAAATATAATCTCGATTCTTTAACTAATAATCTATCATCTGCGGTTCATGCGCAGCTTCATATTATGGTGCCGAAGCGAGTGTCGGCGAGACGAAAGGAACGATGCGAGGTCGACAGTTTTTCCGCTATACAGCAATGCAAGGAGCTAATGAAATAAATGCTCGCTTACGCCTGCATCGCAGCGCGGCTAATGCGCGCATGTGTTGAGCGAACGGAAGAGCTTCGGACTACAGAGTCTGGAGGCACCGCGAACCCTCGGAAATTCTTTCGTATAGCAATACTGAGAAATGGTCCTTTGAGAACTGTTTGGATCCGACAGATGAATGTGTGTCTGAGATACGCATGGATCATCAAAACCCATTTCCTCTTGGACAACATACAATTGATGAATTTCACTCACTAACGTTTTAAGTATACACAATGATAAATCCATCACATACAGCTGTCAGCTCAACTTCAAACTTCCTAATACTTCACAGTTTCTCCTTTCATATTATCTTTCCCGTTATCTTTCTTTCTCGATACCGAACGTTCAGTTTCGTACATGAACAATGTAACGTAACTTAGATATTACGAATGATTTTCATGTCTTCTCATGTTCTTACTGCTGCGATTTAGAAAAAGAAATAAATATTTAATCGACTCCCAATATTGAAACCATTAGGTTAAATACAAAAATTTCGTTAACCATAGTCAAAATATTCATCACAATTTTATTACATTCTTTAAATCGTTTTCATAGCTTCTTCATCAAAATAACCTATACTTCATTTAAGCTATAATTCAATAACCTATAATTCATTTTTATCATTTTAAGATAAACTCTAAATTGATAAAAAGATGAAGGAAATCTGCATGTGAACAGAATTGTAAATATTCAGTAAGAAGATAATCGTACCTGTTCATAATCAAAAGAACGAACAAATGAATATTTCAATTCACTGAGGAAATGTTTTCGCAGAGCTGTTGTGAGAGACGGGGCTGCGACAGACTTACGCGGGATCTGTGTACGTATGATTTCCCTTGTGCGCATATTAAGTCCCGACTCCACTCCACACCAAGTACCCGGTAACCACATTCCAATGTGCATGACGCAGAACGCCTTCGCAGAGACAGCTTGATCCTAAGATAATAGAACAATGGTGATGGCACCAGAGATTATGCATAAAATTGAAAAAACAAAAAGAAAGACAGCCGATCCCTCCAACAAAAACCGCATGAAAGATAAGATTCAAACTTTGTATTTCTGTGGCGCAGAGTGAAATGTGGCACGTACCTCCACGCATCCACATTCCACTCCACCTGAACTGCCATCTCTACCCCTCAGATGGCCATACCTCTCACAAATTCACAAACACAACTGCTTCCACACGAGCGCCAGTTTCATTTGGAATTTTGTTCAAGACAAAACTCATTGTTATCTTCATGGAACCAGAGGGGTGAAGAAGAAAGGGAGAGGAACACAGGCCAGAGAAAAGAGATCCTGCCCTCATTGGAGGACGGAACTCCCGCGGAAGTTTTAAAAGGGGGTCATGTCTCAATCCCTTCTCGCTACACCTCTAGAAGGCTAGGTAAGATGAGGATGAGGGAGATGGGAGAGGTCAGCAAACTGAGGAAGTGACTTCCACAACTCCTGAAGATCAATTCATTAATCGGTGCACAATGGCTCCAATGAGTGTAATAAAAAAAAAGAGTGTGGAAATGAGAGAAGAGCAATCGGCGCACGAAAAGTGGCAGCAAGTGACTGACTCAAGAAATGAAATACGACGTTCCGAAAGAGAGAATACGAGAAGAGCTAAACGGGTACCTACGAATGTTTACAGAGGAGCTTGTTCTTAAATTAATATTTTAAACAAAAAATGATATTTATCCTCCCGGCACGCAGAGAAAGAGAGGCAGAGAAGGGTATGATAAACATCTTCAAATTCCTCGCTCTGCACTGGGTGAGGGTTTTAACGGTAAGCGATCATTCGCGGTTGCACTGTGGGAGTGAGACTGCGCGGCATGGGAATATTGGGGAAGAGTGAAAAGTAAAGAGAGGGAGAATAACTGCAGGAAATGGGAAACGAGAGGCACAAACAGCCATAGGATTCAGAGAGCGATGAGGGAGACGGAGCGGAGAGGGAAAGAAGGTAGAAAGCGGAAGAGTCGCAGGAAGAGTTGGAGGGGAACTTACGGGTGATGGATGAGGAGCCGGTGCAGTAGAAACGAAGTATGGTATCGGAAGTCCGAGTTTACTCCCCAACGCTTGGAAATAATTCCCGGATTTTTGAAGGAGGCGAAGATACCTGCGGAAGAAACCGTGCCAAGGAAGATAAGTGATTCTACGGAAGAACATTTTCGTTTTGGATCACTGCTTATATTATAGGTTATCCCCACATAAATATTAGTAAATAATGTTTCATTCTAGACAAGATAAGTTTTATTAGAAAGTTCCTGACAATTCAAGCATCGATAAAATAACACATTACTATTTTTTAAGATACTAAAATCCCAATGGAAAATGCGAGGTTGACTTAACTTCGTACACCCTATCAGACCTGATTTATGTGAGAAACGTTACACCTCATAGTGAAATTCCTCCCTCGTACATGACGAATAAATGGAAAGAAGGAAAATATAAGATTAGTTTCAATTGCGACATGATTCAATTGCAACTTTTTAAAGATGCAAAATAACAAGTTCGTAAATTATAAAGGTAGTTATTAAGAGTCAAGTACATGATCTATCACTAAGTGCAGTAAGACATAAGTGAGGTTAGCGAGAACTGCGCTAAGTTTGGGAGTTGCTAAAATGTAAAAGTTAAGTCTTCCATCTAATGCCATCACGGTTTAACAAAAGTTATTTTAAAGGCGAACAGATGTTGAAAAAATATAACATAAATAGTTGGAATCTTATTTCCCGTCAAAGTTTAAAAGCGAATTAGTTCATTCTTTTCTTTCATGTTCAGATAATAATCATTTATTATATAACTTTTATTTGATTGTATCCCTTCCTCTGACAAATATCAATCGTATTTTCCATATTATACTACTACTACATTTATTCCATTTCTTTATATCATGGTTACCTTAGTTGAAGAATGAATTCAGAGTTAAAAAAGCTTACGAGGCTGCGCAAAACTTATGAAAGCTACTGACTTTTGATCGAATTTCTGGTGGGAAACTGATTTACTCGAATCGAAAGATTGGCATATTATTGTACTTTTCAAATGATCAAATTATGTTTGAGAAGAATATTAGTTCCCAGCTCCATTAGGAAGTTTCCAATCGCAAAATCATCATTTCTACGGGTATGATTGATTAAATGTGGTTGAATGCGTTTAATTGATCAGGAATTCAGTTTAATGAGAAATTGGAGAATCGCATTCTTCGTAATGGTTTCTTCTGCTAGGAGAGTCATTACATCAATTCTTCTGGTATTTTACACTCCCACGTTCAAAACGCAAATCTACGAAATGGTGAAGAGAAAAATATCAATGAACAAAAGTACAAGAATATCCCAGAAAAATATTCCTATATAAAAGAAGTGTCATTAACGAACAGATTTACTGTAAAAAGCAGTAAAACCTGGAGGTAAAGGAGCCAAGAAAAAATCAATTAAGGTCGGAATAATGTTTAAGTTCAAAGATAAAAAAGCAACATCATATCTTTCATACATGATAAATTTCATATTTTTATGACACTTTCATCCTCAAACTGAGTTGCTTTGAATCGGTTTTACCTATTCTTGAACTCCTACAATTAAAGACGTCTAGACTTTCGACGATGAGTGAGTGAGTGAAGAATTTACCTAAAATTGAACCCGTTTAATTCAGGAAATATTTGTAAGATAACCTTTTCCATTATGCATGCAGATAAGTATTCAGAGGTCTCACGATAGTACAAATTTCTTCTCCCTACCTGTTACTTTTGTAACGTTACGGGGGGCTCAAAAGCGCGTGAAATATTATCTGTGGTCTGCCGGCTCGGACCTGTTGGGTGCACGGGAAATCTTTTGCCTTACATTTTACTTTATTTAAAATTATTTACCCATTTATCTTTAAAATTCAAGGATGACTGGAAGCAAAACTTATGGTATCGGAATTTCCATTTGGAGATAGGCATGGGAAACACTCGTGATGTTTCTATAAATCCTATCACGAAGAAAAAGTATTGTTCGAAATATTCGCATCATTCTTTTCAAACAATATGTATGATCTTTTCTAAAAGTTGTATTGCCCACAAACGGACATAATACTCCTAATAAGGTTATTGTAGCACGAAGCAGCATTTGATTTCAGTTTAACCAAAACAGTAAATGGCAATACATTATTGTATTTCATGGAAATATCTTGCAACAGAAATGTTATTGCTGCAGGCATGGTATCGTATCGCAATTATAATATCGTATTATAGCAAGCCAATTAAATTGTTACACAGACAAAAGTGTCAACTCGCACTATCCTTCTCTACAGCACTAATGAGATGGTTTTACAAGCTTTTGTTTCAGTAATGGGGTTTGTTCGGTAAAATATACATTTATGTAAATTAAATTGGAACACAACGAAGAACGTATGATAAATCAAACGTTTAATTGCAAATGCTACAGTTAATTCATCATTCAAGGTCACTGTGATGTTTTCTGTTACTAGTGTATTTATATAAGATAGTTTGGTTCATAAAGTTCTATGTAAAGTTGACGTATTTTCTCAGGAAATCGTCACTGACGAATTCTCCATTAATTATTTTTGTGATTTTTTCATTCGTGCTACTACATCCAAAACATCAAAATGAACCATAAATTACACATCACAGTAGTCACGGATACAATCAAAGAATGATTATGTCGTAACACTAATAACGATTTGGATAACCGTTCTGGTATTTTCGTGGTGTGAACTGAATTATTTTCGACGGTTTTTTCCTTGCCTCCGAAGAATTAACAGCCTTGTGACCAAGTCTACGCACACAACCTGCTCATACTGATAATTCCTCCGTTATATATATTTTTAGTTACATGAATGACACGTTACTCTCCAGTGATCATTGTTCAAATAAATCATTGATGAGTTGACGAAAGGAATTAATAGAGCATAAAATGTTAATATTTTTATATAAAAAATAAAATAAGTTTAAATAATTGTTTGGATTGAAGAGTAATGAATACCTGGAAGCATAGAACCTAAAAACAAAATATTTATCTAGTATTTATTTACATGTCAAATATATAAACAATAGTAGATTTGTCAGTTTTTGCCCACTTTCATACATGGAAAAATCGCAGGTTTCTGTCTAAAAAACACAATATTAGATAACAAAACCGAAAAAAGAATTGAGATAGTTAATTAATAAAAGTACGGACAAAACACTGGAACTGGTGTAGAAGGGAAGAAGGGAGTGCAATGTGTCGTTCGTCTCCGTATAATGGATTTATTTCTCCATTCTCACAAAATCGCTCAATTGTATTTAAGGGAGTTCATAGTGAATGCGACTAAGAATAGAACTAAATGTTATTACTACTGAATATCTGTCGATAAAGTTCAAAATCGCCATAAAACATAAATGAATCTGAATGAAAACAAAATATTTGTAACCGGTCGCGTGCCGTAACCTCTAATACCGTTCAAATAAAAACGAAAGTTTTGAAGCTTCCACATCCTACATTTTAAAAGAAATTACCTATTGATTCGTAACTTGTTTGAAAACTGATGAAGTGAACATTGAGGGCAATCCTTCTCAATGAATTACTAATTCAGTGCAACTCTCCGTTCATTCACCATACATGTCATCAAACGTTGATGACAAGCACTACCTTCGGATCTTTGGCCGACAGTGAAATAAATAAATATATAAACTTTTACCCATATTCAGAATACAACTGGCCAGTGCTTTAATTTAAGATCAACAAGCGTATGTAGCTGAATAATTACTAGCCTTTCCCGGAAAAAGTTTCTATTCACAAATTGATATGTAGAACAAAACCAGCTTGAATTCAATACCTGCAAGTTCGCTGACTTTTGCGCAACAAAAAGCCTTCGCGCAAAAGAGGAAAGGAAAATGGTAACATTTTCATTGAAATTTGGATTGTTTTCTCATTGATTTTGACTTTGACTGTCTAATTATTATCAATTTAAAAAATTTAATTGACGGTTTTATCAACAACTTAAGACTGGTTTACACGGGGTAAGTTGGTAGTCACGTATCTTGGAGCAGGTTTTCTGTTCACACGGGCTAAGAAATCTGTATGGCAACTTGTCCAATAGTATCATCGAGTGTGCTTCGTTGATATAATCCGAGAATGATATGAGGGGCATGGTTGGGGATTTATGTTATGAATTAACACATGAATCACAGGATCTCCTAATGGATGGAAGAATTCTGGATTAGAGAGTGGTTGCAGAGAAGGAATATTAATGGTACGTTATTGCAATTAATAACAGAATTTACTAGTTATCATCGCAATTACTTCCCACAATATTTTCATTTAATTGCTCAGATTGGTATGAAGATCTAAAAGCATTCATTTTTGCTTTCAGTTCCCACACCGAATCCTTTTATCTACATCTCGCGAACAATTGACAACTATGCAGTTTCGCGACCTGCTGTTTATATAGTAATAGCCGACTTCGCGCAGGAAGTTTTGTTATGATTTGGTTTACGCTTCGTTATAATTTAGTTTTGACAAAAATGCAATCCCACAGGAACTTAAGTCCCCCCAGGGGACTTACATCTAGTAAGTACGTGTTTGGAGAACACGGGGCCCCGAGCTGAGTTTGGCATTACTTTCACTTACTTGTACTAGGCTCCTTCCTTTCTCTTTCCTGACCTCCCTTGGTCACCTCTTGTTCTTTTCGATCCCGACGCTATTAAGGCTAGGGTATCTTTCATTTTCCTCATTCCTCTCATTTTTTGACCTACCCCTCATTTTTTGTCCCCCCTTATTCTTTGTCCCCCCTCATGTTATGTACCTCCTTCATATTAGCCCCCCCTCGATTTGATGTGTTTTGTGAGATATGTTTTGGTGTGTTGTAGATCAGGAGGGTTTTTAGTGGGTAGGGTTGAATTATTCGACGAGTCCCACACGCGGGGAGAGTCATATTGGCTCTCCCTAGTGCGTAACTGCATTTTCCCTACCTGTACAAGTTTTTCGGGCTCCAATGACCTTTGATGTCAACATGAGCCGTAAAGCCCCACAAAAAAAAAGGAACTTAAGTCATGATTTCCCTTTCCTCATTCCTTTCATCATTCTTTCCATCCAGGTCTGTCGGATCGGTCTTCGTTTGTACCTACGAAGGAAAGGAGCTAGTTACTTACCTCTGAACCTTGTGCCCAAGCTACCACAACACTATTGCAGCTGTAATTGATCTCTGGCAGATTTGGCTGGTAACATGGCTGGCCGTCGTCACGCGCATGCTCTTCCAATGCAGCGTTCTCGGAGAGGCTCCCACATTCATACATAATGATGTGGTGAATGTAGCGACTGCTGCCCGACCCCTGAAGTGGCTCATACTGAAACAAAATGATACCGTTCAGTCAATTTTTGTATTAATTGTTCTTCGTACTTAAGTAGATACCACGTTAGTTTGTAACTAACATTTACACACTCATGTTAAGTTTTTTAAGTAAAATGTTTAGGTTATGACTGATCTTGTAATGAAAATAAAATAGGTATTATTTGTAGGGAAAGTTGCGTACTGATTAGAAAAACTTTATTAGTTAAATGTATTTTCTTACATTTTCTAGTGGGAAAAGTGATTATGCTAGCAGTTGTGGCAGAGGTTTTATTCGAATGAATATATTTTCCTTCTGATAGACAACATACGTCTTATTATAATTAGAAAAAATATTAGGTAAACCACCGCAATATATTTAAATAAATAGTTAAAAACTTACGACCTTTTATGAACTAATAACCCTTTGATAACGAAAGGGAAAGATAAAAATTATCACATGAATACTAACAACGTAGTATACAAAATGAAATGTAAAGATTGTGGTGTACCTATTTAGGGTAAACAAAAACATGTTTAAAAAGAACCAGAAACACAAAAGAAATTTAAAATCAGTAGAACAAAGTGTAGTTACCTCACACTGCATTAATAATGATCACTTGATGGACTAGGAAAATACATTAATTAAGGACAAAGAAGTTAATTATTACAAACGTTGTATATCAGAAATGATATTTATAAAAATACACACGGGAGTTTGAATTTACCCAAAGACACCGAAAAACTATCTGGTTTATACTATACAATATTATAACATGTTTGTGATTTTGCTTTTTTGTAAACATATTTTGTGTTTATATTTCTGTTTATATCATGTTCATTTGTCCTGTGGTTATGTTTATTGTTACATTTTGTTATTACTTGATCACCCGACGACGGCGTAAATCCACGTTGAAACGTAGTGAGTTCTTAACGAAAAATAAAAATATTATTCGTCTATAGATTATATAATGGACGTTAATAGTAGTAGAATTAAAACCACCAAAATACCTACATCTGCTCCGAGTAGAAATGATTACGACACGCATACATAAACATCATACAAGATTCAAAGTACCACAAGATTACAAGAATGAAGCCACAGTTCACGCTTCCATTTAATACATAAAAATTTTATAGTATAGTTATAAATGATTCATTTCAATTAAAATGATGTTCAAGAGCAAAAATTGGGGACACTACTACTTCACAAGCACCTTTTGCCACCACCTTCATAGCTTTCAGAATCCTTCTCGATAAAACCAACTTAAACACCATATCCTCCATCTTGTTTTTGACATCCAAAATAAAATGGCATATCATCAAACTATCATTAAAAGATGACTAAACAAATTGCACAGTGGTTATGGAAAAAAGTGAATACCACAGCAAAATGATGGAATTATTAGGTGATAAAAAAATTATGAATTACTTAAAAGTGATCCTACTAATACGATGTAAAATAGAAATAACACGCTTATTTTAGGATTGTTTAATAGACAGATTATTGACTTTCATGTTAAGAGTAAGTTGGTGCGGTGCAACTCACTTAGCCCCAAACTATATCGACGTGTAAAAAAATCATAAACCAACTAATTGCGGCCTCTAGTTAGCATTTTTGGGAGCTCAACTTATGAAACAGCAAAATTTGTAGCTAAAATGTTAGGAAATGTAAAAGACTCATTTGAGTTTGTGGAAAAAATTAGGAATATTATCACCCCTAACGATTATATAATGGAATCATTAGATGTAAGTTCTTTATTTACTAACATACCATTAATTTTAGCTATTAAACTCATTTCCAGTAAATGTGGTAGTGTTAATAGTAATACCAAATTAAGCAAAGAGTTATTGATTTAGTGAAGTTAGTATGTGATGGTTATTTGATGTATGACGACAAATTTTATAAGATGTTGAATGGAGTTGACATGGGTAGCCCAGTTGCTCCAATAATAGCAGATATTGTGATGAATTATTTATTGAATGAGATCAGAAAATCATTTAAGAATGATATTCCTTTCATGTGTAAATATATAGATGATCATCTTTTTAATTATTCAAAAGGACAGTGAACAAGAGGTATTGGAATTATTTAATAGCTTTAATGACTAGTTGCAATTTACTATTGAAAAGAAACCAATAATTCTATTGCCTTTTTGGTTTTACTTAAAAAAGATGATGGAAAAATAAATATTGATTGGTGGAGAAAGCCAAACAGATTTGATAGATATCTGAAAATTTTGTCACATCATCCTATTCAACAGAAGGTGAATGTGGCATTAAGTCTTATATATAGGGCCACCAATTTATGTGATCAGGAGTTTTTGCAAAAAAAAAGTGTCAATAGTAATGAATATCCTTATCAAAAACAATTTATCATCAAGGTTAGTTAACCAAATATTATATAATAGCAGAAACAACAGCAGAAGCCAAACAGATAAACCGTTACCCAAGAAATTTAAAACAATGACTTATGTAAATTGGTTATTGCAGTCTTTGGGTAAAATGTTGCATAATCCTGAAACCAAAATTGTGTTCAAATACAGGAGGTCTGTAGGTAATTTTGTGTTTAGTAAAACCAAACAAAAAACAGATAAGTCTAGAATCAGTAGAGTTGCAGCTGATGAAAAGAAAAATGCTCCTTTATGTGCTTTAGGTCAGCATGCAAAAAAATTTTAATCACTTATTTAACTTTGAAATGACAAGAATACTTGATTTTGAGGGTGACACGTACAGGAGAAAAATCAGAGAAATGATCAATATTGTAAAAAATTAAGAAAATTGTAACAAGAAGTCAGATGTAGATACACTTGGTAAGGTTTATACCAACTTAATTGTAAATTATGCTTAAGGTAACATGTAAAATTTTGTTAATGTGTTTATGATTATAATATAGGATTATAAATGATTTTTATTAAATAAAAAAATAGGAAGTAAATTTTACAAGGAGTTTTGATAATTGTCTAATATTATTATGAGTTGTTGGTTTAAGATAGAATTTTGAACAAAACATATAAATACTGAGTATAATTGTACTATAGAATGTATATGTATTTTGATAGGGTTGCCACAACTGTGGCATCATATGAGTCACATGGGATGCAGAAGTATTCAGTGTCAGTATTATTTGAGTGTATGTAATAGTATGTAGTATGAAGATGCTTTGGAAGGGTGTAATAAGGTGAATGTTAGGTTGAATAAGTGTATAGAATGTGTGTATATGGAGCGAGGATTGCAAGGTATGTAATGAAAATTTATATATAGTGTACATAAGAAATGGTATATAATAGTTATTAATGAATTAAAAAGTTGTATATAGTAAAAATGTATAATAATAGTTGTAAATTGTATATGAATTTTTGTAATGTCCTTTCTTTGTATATTATGATAGCCCTGAATGATGATATGAATTATATCGAAACGTTGGCAAGTAAACATTGAATACTTTTTATATGACCTAAACGCAAAAATCTACCAAATCACATTAAACACCATACTTCTCCACTTATCTACATCTGCAACTATGAATTATGTGAGGTGTGTTCAAAAATTGCTCGGCACAATTACGAAAACAAAAATTGCTCAGCACAATTAATATAAAATACGAAAAAAACATTTTCTCAACAATTGTAAAAAGTGAACATACACTGAAGGTTCCAGCGTTTCTAAGCGTCGCTGTTAACCTTATATCACGTTGCGGAACCAATTGATTTAGTTTGTCGTCACAACGTCAATAAAAAATAAATTAATTTTCCATTTTCATTTTTTTCGGTAACTTGAAATACAATATCAAAACAATAACATTAAAACATTTTTTTCTCCATAATGGTTTCCAACCGCCAACATTCAGACAATAACCTTCACAGCGAAACTTAATATTTCAATTAAATAATACAAATTCACTATCCACGTAGAAATTTCGAGTCGTAAGTCGTGGCGACGTCGAAAAACAACGTCGTGAAGACGTTGTCAACGCATACGCATGTAACGTCGATTCAACTTGGCTAGCCTGCTCCTGGCGTTAGCTGCGGTTGTGAATGATCTCTCTCTGTTTTTCAGTTTAATCTTTCTAATTATTTTATTTTTTCGAGTTTTTTGTGATTCAGTAGTTGTATTTAGTGTCTAACTTTCATTGTAGTGTAAAATTCTTTGTTCTGTGTGAGTGTTAAGTAAAAAAACACTAAAAACATTTCCTAAGGTTTTCAAACCCAACGGACCATATATAATTTCATATTGTTTTCAAGTGCTTCATTCAAGGGTGTGATAAGGTTTACGTAAGTACAAACGGAATCATAAATTTAACTTCTTGGTGCATTAAAATTAATTATTTTGCTGTATTTAGATTGTCTGGTGCATATACTATTACATCATTATTAAATTAAAAATAACGTACTCTATTGTTGCACTGCTCAAGTTTCGTCGTCGTAAATACAATTATTCCAATATTTTACCATTTGTTTCGTGATCTTTTGGTAGTTATTCATTACAATTTAACAAAATATTGTCTTAGTTATTGTCGAATTAATTTATCTGCAGTTGTCATCCTAAATTATTTCTGTCATTTGTCGGTTTGTTTATTTCCTGATTAAACCCTGCCTCATTGTTGCACCCAAGTTTTCGTCGTCATAATTTCATAGAATTGTTACATCATTTTACAATTCGATTTTCTTGATTCTTTCGTATTCATTTGCATTTTAACACAATATACGGTAGTTATTGTCGAATTAATTAATCTCCAGTGGTCGCCCTAAATAATTATTTCAATCATTTTTGTCGTCGGTTTGTTTGTATATTTAATTTATTTATTATCTCATTTGTAACTTCCGTAGTAATAAATATATTATTATACTAGCATCCTTCATTCAGTGTTAGTTGTCAGTTTTCGTGTATTCTCATTTGCTTTTGTCGTGAAGTTGCTAACTTTCTCACAACAATGGACACTATCGCATTCCTCAACTCATTCAAAGCTGATCTTCAGAAGGCGTACAATAACTTGGTACATTATATTGATACACGAATCAGTGCGCTGGAAGAGATCAATAAGAAAACGATCGGCGGTTGGACTACAGTTAGGAATTCTCGCCGTCCTTCCAACTGCTATCACCCGGTTAAACCAACGACGCATGCACCACCCCAACTCTTCACTCAGAATAGGTTTAGTGTGTTAGATGACATGTCCCTGTTTCCTCCCTTACCTACTCGTTTCATCCCCTCCCGTCCAGTACCCAGACCTGTTCGCACACCACGCACTGGTAAGCACAGCCGCCCAAAACCACGTAAAGTAGTGCTATCCAGAGATGATACCAACACTTCCACGCAGAAATCAAACGTGCTCATACTAGCTGATTCGCACGGTCGTCAGATGTCCTCCGTATTGCGTGGATTTCTTCCTAGCCAGTTCTCAGTCTCCGGTTTCTTTAAGCCAAACGCTCGTTTGGCTGAAGTTATTCGAGAACTGGACACTTACACTAAAAAACTCACTGAGCGGGACACAGTAATCATCATAGGTGGGCAGAACGATATCAACTTGGGTGGACATTTTAACGCGTCTGAACATCTACAGAAACTAAAAATGGCCTCCCTGCACACAAACATAGTGCTCTCTAGCCTGCCTCCACGCTTCAACGTTCCACAAATAAACCACGAAATTAACCTGGCAAACATCTCCCTAAAACATCACCTGGCAGACACAAAAATCACATTTTTTGATTTGCAACCACACCTGACTGCCAAGGACTTTACCCAGCACGGTTTACACCTGAAACCGTCTGGGAAACAGCACTTCGGTTCTCTCCTAGCTTCACATCTGACCTCACATCATCCACCTCCTCCATTACCTCCTCCTGCACGTACCTCATCTCCTCCTCCACCTCCCTCTACTTCTACTTCTTCTCCACCTCCCTCTGCTCCTACCTCATCACCATTTCCTCTTCCTATCTCCACACCCATTTCTTCTCCTGTCCCCGTTTTTTCACCTACTGCTGCCTCATCTCCCACGTCAACATCTATTCCTCCTGTCGCCCCCATACACCGTTACAACTTGCGCTCAGGAGTACGATGTGGTACTCGAAGGTGACAATCGCGTTCAGGTGCTGTGTGCGAGCTTCATCCGGAACTAGAAGCTGTACCAATTTCAAATTCCTCTCCACAATCTAACGTCGATTCCATTTCTCGTGAGTCACAAACTCTTTGCGAAAATAAAATAATTATATTTCATCATAATGTCCAATCCCTTTCAAACAAATTGACAGACATTGAAATTCTGGTACACGAAAATCGATTCGATTTGCTATGCCTCACAGAGCATTGGCTTTCAACTAACAACATCAACGATACTGCTATTTCTAATTATTATTTAGCAAGTTCTTACTGTCGGCAAAATTTTAAAGGCAAAAATCCCCACGGAGGTACGTGTATCTACGTTCGTAATGATATTTTATCTTCTCCACTGACAGGCTACGAGAACTTCTGCGTAGATAGTGTGTTCGAAATTTCTGCAGTTGAACTGACCGACACCGGTATTGTTGTTTTGTGTATTTATAGACCTCCTCAATCAGATCTTGACATATTTTTTCGGAACTTCGAAAATGTTTTAGAACATATCGCACATAAATCTACTAAATCTATCGTTATATGTGGTGATTTCAATATCGATTTCTTGAGTACATCCGACTCTGCACATTCACCAGTTAATCGATTCAAGAATCTTATCGACTCCTTCAACCTTATTACTACGATAAATGACCCCACTCGCCTCTCCGGCTCATCTCAAACATTGCTAGATCAAATTATAGTCAACAATGGAATCTCGTATCTCTCTGAAGTGTTTATCGCCGGATACAGTGATCACCTTGCTCAAGTATTGACTATTAATAATACACTAAAACCGCTTAAAATCCTTTACAAATTTACAAGAGAGTTTAATGACATAAATAAATCCATATTCGTAAATTATTTGCGTGAAGAAACATGGAAAGATGTTTACAATTGCCAAAACACCGACGACAAATTCAATGTATTTATCTCAACATTCCTAAAACATTACAACTCTAGTTTTCCCATAAAACGCAAGTTAATTAACACAAAAAAATACAATAGATGGATCACCCTAGGGATAAGAATTTCTTCAAAAAACAAACGCCGTTTATATTATCTTTCAAAACGCTATAACCAGCCACCCGAATTCCATAATTATTTTCGTAAATATAAGACTATTCTCCGAAAAGTAGTCTATGCAGCTAAAGTTATGGAAAACGACAGGCATATACTAAAATCGAACAACCGGATGAAAGCCATGTGGAATATTGTTAACAATTACACGTCAACTTCTGAAAATCGCGAAGAAAATGTTTCTTTACTAAACGATGGCAAGATCGTGTCAAATCCTCAGGACATCGCAAGTTTGTTTAATTCTCACTTCTCAGAAGTTGGTAAAATAACGAACTCAATATATCCAAATCAATGTCCTCCAATTATTACCACCCACATACCCAATTCTATGTTCACTTCCGAAACTAACGCCAGTGAAGTCATGGGAATCATCAGCTCCTTAAAAAACAAATTTTCACGAGGCATAGATGATATACCTGAGTTTATTGTTAAATCTTCGTCCCACGCTATATTAAATCCACTCGTAAATATTTTTAATAGTTCTTTATCGGAAGGGGTGTTTCCCAATATATTTAAGAGAGCTAAAGTGAAACCTTTACACAAGAAAGGAAACAAACTTAATATTGGAAATTACCGACCAATATCTCTACTACCCACTTTCTCAAAAATCCTAGAAAAATTGTTCTATAAGCGTCTTCTAGATTTTTTATCAAAAAATAACATTATCTCTGACGATCAACACGGTTTTAGGAAATCCTTTTCGACTACAAGCGCCATATTTTCCTTCTTAAACGATGTTACCACTTCTGTAGACAGTAGAGAAAATCCTCAAAAAAAAAAT
>NNCF01126557.1:326938-339021 GCA_002313205.1 Laupala kohalensis | reverse complement strand
CGGAATTGATGGGATGGTCCCTTTCTTGCTTCCGGAGAGTAAATTAGTTTTTTTTCCCTCCACGTGGTCATACGCAGTTTGTACTGTTTTTTGACAATAAATTTATTTACAACATCAGAGAACGGCGTTTTTACGACTTCGTAAAAAACGCTTATTCGACGCCAGGTAGCGACAAAAAAAACTTCGTCACACGACTTTCCTGAAAATGTTGAATTATCATTTTTATTACAACTTTTGAGGATATTATCCATCGTCTTACCTTGTTCTATCATATTCTATGACTTGTGACACATTCCTATAAGAACGTTGTCATACATTCTTCGTCTTTCAAAGTCCGATTAGAACCAGGGTCCTTTTCATCTCCAGGCGAGCACGCTAGCACTGGGTTACTGTAACCCGGTGATGAAAGCTAAGTTTTTATCCTCTTATATTGCTTTGTCTTACTATTGGTACCATGAATAGTAAACAAGTAAAATAGTAATCTCCGCAAACAAGTAAAAAATGGGAGGTTCTCGGCAAAGTTAATTCTTGGCGAAAAATGTACCTAAGTAGAGTTCCAACTTCCACAACCAGACGACAGTGAAAGACGGAAAGTCGAAATTCCGAAAGTGGTTCCGATCATCCAAAGAAAAATGGGTCACAATTAACGGGTGCGGAGACCCATGCGCTATTATAATTACAATAATTATTATTTTTTATTATGACTGAATCGTCTCAATGTCGTATGACGGAGTCATCTCAACGTCGATCTTAGACTTGATCTCGACGTCGAAACAACGTAGTTTATTATCGGCGTCTCGACGTCGCATAACGACGATTTCTCGACTTCAAATTCCGGGAAATGCGACGTCGGAACAGTGTCGTTTATTTGACGTTGTCCCTCGAAGGTCGGCTGAACGTCGGCGATTTCTGCGTGGGTAATTGCTGCTTTAATGACTTTTAATATAAGAGTTACTTGAAAAAGATGCTTTAAATTATTTCCTAATATATTTAACAGGTGATTATTTTCAGATGTAATTTTACTCTGGCAGAAAATTCACATTTTTAACTATGAAGTATTGTCTTCACTCCTTATTTTCTTTAAGTTAAGTTTGATGGAATTCACAGCAGAAAATGAAGTCGTCGTTAAAAGCTTTTGTATACATTTCAATAATCGCATTTCTCGGAAGAATTTGTGATAGCAATGAGATATAATCTTTTGACTAGGCAAGTTGTTATATGGCTTACTGTACATTAGCTACTACAATTACCTCCAATCTACATATCTGTATTTTTTTTCTGCCGTGCCGTCCAACATACAGGAAATACAACAGACAACAAAAGTTTATTCCTTTTTAGAAATAAATATGTTTTTTTACAATCAGAAATGTTTTTTGTTCCCTTATTTCTTTTTATTGTGTGGGGTTCTTTTGAAGATCGCAATGAATTACAGATAATAATCGTACTATTTTCTAAAATAATTTTTATAAAATGTCAATAGCTCTGTATCATTCAGTTACAGTCAAGATGACACGGTTAAAGTACAATTTTGTTTTGTAGTCAGAAAGAAAGGTACATTTGAAATACGTACCCACGATATGTTGTACTTAACAATCAGAGAAAAATTACTGAAAATCCAAGAGGTCATAAAATAATAAGTTATACCTGGTGGTTTTATAATGAATAAAATTAAGAAACATGAAAACGGGGATGAATTCTAGAAAATGTAAAAATTGTACGTAAGCTTTGATATATTTACATGCTTGCATGATCATAAACTGATCAAGAAGAAAGTAAATCTCAAAGGATGGTATGTTTTCAATACAAAAACAAAACTTTCGGTAGTGAAAATGCACCAAGTATGACGGATTGATGGTTTCAATTTCTTCTTATCCTCGGTGCCGTGGAATGTAAATACGGAGAGCGGGGAACAACACAATTATAAATTGACTCCAAAAACATTTGGAAAACTTCACAGGAATTGTCGAAGACATAACAAACAGAAATACTTGATGAGAATTTACGCTGGCTCTTGAACTCCTCCTCCACTTCAAAACAATTAAATGTTGAATTTCAATAAGGATAGGCACCAGAAATGATTTGGCTAGCAAATTGTACCCCAGTTTTTAGGAGTGAAATTGGGTAAGGCAAATAAAAAACACAATAGATATCGATCACTCAATTGAATAATCTAGTGACGCAGGAATTGAAAATAAATTACACAAGTCTCACATTAACTAGTTAGGAATTAGCAGACTAAGAAAGGTATCGCTTTCTACGACAATAGCAAAACAGGGAGGTAGAAAACCACATGTTCACTCTGTGAATGAAATGAGTGGAAAACCAATGGTTTCGCGTACGACAGTTGAAATCAAGCAAATTGGGGGGGGGGGGGTTCTTGACTCCATCTAAGCCACCTCTTTACGGTGAACAAGATGAAGACTTGGTCCGCATCTTACTACTATGCTACATATAGAAAGAAATCGAAATTTTATTCCATTACATTATTTTAAAATAACATGAAATATTTATTGAAGCATAAGAGACAACATATTATTCGTCGTCAGTTTCTGAGTTTCAAGGTAAGAGAGAGAAAAATGATCGTGCGCTACTGATTCAATAAGCCATTATCTTTTGCTTATCGCTGTTCTGCTTATTATATTGGAGTTGCTGTTCTTTTGGCTCCGGATGGAGGGAAGCAAGTGCATAGAAGGGATCCTGTTCGTTTCGTAAATGTGTATGTAACTCTATTCGTATGCATTTGTAAATAGTTTTCTCTTATATTTTTTGTTCCTGAAACTATCTGTTTTTACTTTGTACACGACCATTTTATCATTTGTGTGTGCTTTTTCTAAATGGTAATTAGCTGCACTTATCAAAAATGAATTATAACTGAACACAGCACTAGTGATGTAAATGAATCATTCAACTACGTACAAAATAATACTTTCTCATCACATAATGTCTTGCTCTTAAGATTCAACCAAAACAATTTAAATTTTTATTCTTCTAAAATAGTGGTCATCAAACCGCAGCCTGCGTGTCGTATCTGGCCCGCAGCGTAATTCTTGGTGGGTCGGGGAGGATTTGAACCGCAAATTTAACACGGCATCATCACACTTAACAGTTATAAAATCATCAAATCGGCCAGTCTGAATCCAGTATGCGTTGATGCAAATGGGATAATGAAAACAGTAATATTTAACCAACTTTATATGTAAGGTTTTTACCCGATAAGATATTCTGTGATTATGGCTTCTTTGTTGTATTAGATTTTTATCAAATTCAAGTAACAAGTACACGGAACACGCGCGGATTTCACTTGCGCAGGAATGGCCCCTTTTTAAAATAATGTTAAGAATTTAACAAATTATTCAATATAAATAGATAATTTCAAACAATACATTAGTAACTAATATATTCATGGAGAATACATGCAAGGACATTGTACTCACAGATCAAGGCAAACAAAGACATTAGAAGGGATTATAAGAAAAAGTCAAATGCTGTCATGAAATGCATCTTTATAAATAAACAGCCCTGTTCAAGTAAAACTGACATTTCGCTATCCCTGAAACTCCTGTAAAATGCAACAAACGTAACAGGCATGTAATGCACATTACGTGCAAGTTGTCTTGGTATTAGCATGTTTTTCTATTGTTATCTGAAAACAGATTTCCTAAAATTGTTCTACATGTTACTTCATTCAATTAAAAGATATATATATTTTAAGCATTAACGATACAAAGACTAATACGACATTGTGTGCCTCATTAAGTGACACTGTCAAATGGTGCTAATTGGAATGCTGGTCTGAAAAATAGAAACATTTACCCGTAGTTTATATTATGTTCTCCATTACTCCTACAAGATTATGCAGAAGAACAAAGATCCACACATGACGTCATCCATAGTTAATTTATCAACTTTAGAGAAAGTCATGGGTAGGGAAGAAACGCTACGGATTGTGCTAATGTCTATAATTAACAGCGTACGGGTACATATTTTCAACCCAAGTCCCAAGTTTTTCGGAAAAATATAATATGGAATATGAAAGTATCTTTAGTAGTTCCATACAAAAATTAATGAAGATGCCGTGTACAGGCAGTTAAAATCATCATTTAAAGGCCATTTTATACCTTTCTTTAAGGTTTACTAGAAATTTCCTCACTTCCCTTCACTCTCGATGACTTTTCATTCAAAATAATAATCAATTTACTGTAACGAAATGCGTGACCCAAAATGTTACTTGTCGTAACCTGCAATGTCGTAAACCATGATTCTTTTCATTTGTATCATTTGTAATTATCACATATATCATTTGTAATTATACTTGCAATTTTTTCGCTACTTCTTGATATGCACTTTCTCGTGAGTTCCCAAAACCTCTTCCACGAAGAGTCAACAAACAAAAGAGTACGTAAACGTATTTCTTACTGTAATATGAAAATGTGTACATATAAATAAATTATTTTGCATTGAAATGCCAGTTATTAACGCAAAGTACAGCTAATACGTCCTGAGCTAATAAAAATCCAATAAATGTATCATATTCAACGCAGAGACATAGAAATTTCTAGACATAAATCGTGCGAAAATTCAGTGTACGGCGAATTAAAAATTGGTTCAGTTAAATGTTAATGATGGTATAGCACAATTGTTTCATGAATGACTCAATATAAGATCGGATTAATTGAAAGCAACGGATATTTCGTGGTGACAAAATTAACTTGACAAAGAAGAACAAGGTAAAGTCAAAAAGATTCAAATTTAATGGATTCGAACATACTGTCCCGAGGCAAGATCCTGTCCATGACTGAGTCACGGTGGCATTAGATAAGAGGACACGACGTCTAGGTTCTAGATGACAAGCGCGAACTCTGGCACTCAGCGATGTGACAGGTCGGGCGGATTCCTCAACCCGCATTTTCCATCCATCTCATTTCCGGCGCGCGAATTCTCGTATAAATTTAGTCGCATACACTTGCAATCTAAATTTTCCAGTAGCCGTGATCGCCATCTTTAATGTTCACATCTCCATCCTTTTTAATCCTTTTCCCAAGTCTGAAGCATATCACATAAAAACTTAAAACGTCACTTTTCCCATCCTACTCCTTTTCCTAAAATCTTCTCTCACCGTGTACCACAGAACGATTTCTGCTTCCATGGTTTTTCTTTTCCTTTCCACCTAGCTCTCGTATTTTAAATTCTCACGTAAATACGGCAAAACCAGTCGCAACCGTCATCTCTCGGAGGTTGACCATCTCAGTCCATAATGAATCCTCCCCTCGATTGCTTCTCTACGTCTAGCTTGCTGCTGTCATGGACCTCCGCCACCCTCCACTCAAACTCCCCAAAATGCGCCACTCCACTCTGTGACTCGCGCTCTCCCTAAATCTCCTCGCCATGTCCACGACGGCTTTGCTCGCCGACCCGCAAACCAGCAGTGTGCAGCTGCTACCGCCGGCGTATGCGGACCCCGCCTGTCCTCACCGGTCCCTGTCGGTTCCCACTAGCCCCCGCCCCCACAGGCACCAGACCTGCCTGCGCTCCCGCAAAGCTGTGCGTGCTCTTGGAACCGCACCTCCTCTGCCCCTTCCTACATGTCTCTCGCCTGAAATATTCAAAGCCCAGGGAGCTTCCACAGAGAAGCGGTACCGATTCCGACAACATACTCACGACCCAAAAATACCGACGCTCTGTCGCGAACGATTTTTTCTAACAATGCATGGTGTGCGATTGTTTGCCTTTAGCGTGATTTCTATACATTCCATTGCTACTACGTTCGCTTCGACGTCTCTGCCAAATACATCTCAAACGTGAACGCTCGATTCAAATAGGAATTCTTCACACAACATGCGTTTTCCCGCAGATAATATGAAGCATCCTAAATTTAGTAGAAATATGCCCAAGATAGCACGGCGCAGGAATACTGATATCTCTAAAATATCCTCGTGAATGTATATGGACTTTTTTTTACAAATCTTTGAGTTGCAGATAAGCACGGCATTTAATTAAAAATTATTCTCGAACCCCAATGAAATATGAATAGAAATCTCTTCTTTAGAATGTGAAATAATCACAAAATTCAATGATGAGAATATTTATATTTCCTTTCCTACAAGGGTTGTACTTTGACAGATGAAATGATCGGTTTGGGTAAATATTTATTTCCATACTGGTTTTCTTCCTGATATAATCACGAGAATAATGTAGGATACCTATAAAGAACATAAATCGTCATTGTTTGCTATTTCTACATGCATATAGAGATATGTAAATGTTTACATAAAGTTAGAAAACCAAGAGAACTGAAAAATTCATCTAATATCTTTTGTGAATTTGTGAAAATTTACGAACATTTGGTTCTGTGAAACAGTTAAAGGTAAAATATTATATTTTATATGAAAACTTTATTTACCTTAGAAATTTAATAAGAACGTTGGAGACTTTTATTGCTCAAAAGAATCTCAAAGAGTAAATTGGACACATCATTCAATGAACCAACAAATAGCAACAAGAAATTGTAAAAGAGTAGTCTCTCTGACAGGGATCACAATAAATGTATATGAGATTTTCGAACCTACTTATTTTAAAACACGTTTTACATATTTATGTAGTACTACCAAATATATTTTCGCCTTCATTATTTCGCATATAATTCGTTAATAAATGAAGAGAAGTTCGTCATGAATGTTACATGTAATAAAGTTAATTGTGGATGTGTATTTTTAATTAAAATCCAAACTCTAGAATTAATATGAACAGACGAAGTTTTCTCATTGGAATAAAACTACGTATTCAATCAATAAAAAACCAAAATTGAGTTTCAAACATGTCAAACATCACTTACAGCAGTTTTCAGTTATTAAAATCTTGCAAGATTCAATAAAAGTGCCGCCCTAGTTTCCGCAATAATACGTAACTGTGAGTCATCTGGGAAAACATACATGAAACCAAGAATTTGTATTAAATAATGGCGGAGTGATATATCAGGTGAATTTATTTTATCTCATTATCCAAAAAGAAATTTGTTCATTCACACGGGGGAGTATTTTCCATGTCGTGGAAAGAGTGAAGACACCTTCGGCATAGTGGAGACGCTAACGTGATTTGACAAATTCCAAAGTTCCCGAGCGTCTGAAAGATTTCTGAGCGCCAGACCTTTGCTTCAAACATCGGATGACATTTATGGAAATCTATTGTGAAACCTCAGAGAAATTGAAAAATATGATTCCACTGGCGACTTGGTGGTCGCTTCGCAGACACATGGGAACTAACGCGTCGAGCGGTGAACACGGCACGTGGAAGGAAGGGAGAGGCAAAAGGATGACGAGGTGGCTTTTCCGGAAAGGGGCAAGGTGGAAAAGGCAAGGAGGGGTAAACTGCGAGACACGGCGGGGACGAGGGCGCGCCCGCTGAGGCCTGACACTTCATGCATCACTCGGCGAACGCTGTGCTTCCCCGCCCTTCGACCAACCCTTCCATATGCTGCCTGGGGGCATGTCGAGGGAGTGACTGGTTCCCCTTGCCTCCCCCCCCCATGTTCCACGAACAACATTGTTGTCAGCTCCCGTAGATCCCCATGTCCCAGGGGAAGCACCGCACTATTTAGCAATATGCCGTAAGACTATAATTGTTTGAATCCAGTTACCACGATCATCTACTTTATATACCTGACAGGGAAGAATCCATACGTTTTATCTTGTCTAGACAAAATAATTATCTTTTCCTATAGAGATAAAGAATAAGAACCCATAAGTAGAGATCACAAATACGGAAGGGTGAAGGAGGATTAAAAAGTAATTCACAGAATTGAAGAGGAGTTAATAATGCATATAATTTTGGTGCCATAATAATATCGCAGTTCAACTCCGCAAGCAAAGAGAAAACTGTCGTTTCCGGAGCATTCAAAATAATATTTGGCACGGTTGAAGCATGGACAGCCAGGCAGTTAGCTCAGCTTATTAATTTCAAATGTCGTAACGATCTTCGATTAAAATGAAAAATTCTATATAATTAGCTTTTATTTTCCCATGAAATGCTGTAATATACACAAGGTTTATAGAACTATAAACGTCACGTACACTGCTCGCATCTCTCCTTCAGATGTGCGGTAGGATTTAAAAAGTGTTCCGTCCAAAAGAACCCCACCATTGACCCAGAGCTAGGCGGCTGTTATATTAGACAAAAAGCGATTTAAAAATATTTATGGGAAACGGATATAAAAAATCGCAATTTTTTACTTTTAAATATGTATAAGAAAATTGTTTTATGCATTTCATAGATTCAAAATATCGAATTCGATGGAGTACAAACTATGCAGAAAGAGGAAAAAACGATGTTAACTCCACGACAAGTGGGCCCAAAGTGTTTGGCCTGGTCTTAAAACAGAAATAAATACATCGGATTCTATGACTAAAGGTACGTTCTTACCAAATTTTTGGTCAAGAGATGCAACCTACAATATTTCACAGCCATTTTTCATTTTAAAATTTGTGTCTGAATTCTCGATATTTCTTTCAACTCCTCGAAAACGAGAATTTCTCTTTTAAAATGTTCCAATTACATATAACTTAACAAGCATTTTTTCGAAGAATCCAAATGCGCTCATAACGTTTTGATATACTTTCTTTGGCGGTAAAAGACAACAAAATCTGGAATATCTCTAATCATGTCTCCCTATTTAACTTTATTTGACTCAAAAATTTCCTTTTTTATCTATTTAGTATTTTATAAAATTCATTTACTTTGAGTATCGAAGCACATAGAATCGAAAATTCAATTAAAATAAAATATTTAATACAACCTCAGTTGTATTACTTCCCGCTAAAGGATGTCTCCACCCTAAAAACTGATGGCAGATTCAAACTCTAAGGGAAATTTCGAGAAAGACAATTATTTGTTCATTAATTTCTAGAGCTTATGACTTTATGGAAGGAGATTCATTGAAGAATCTCTGTAACAAATAAAACGAAAGAGGTGAAAGATAAAAGATGAAACCACGGGAACTGAGATACGTTAGAAACGGGAACATTACTTCATTTAACTTTGTATGAGGAGAGTGAGAATTGTTAATGATATTTTGGTTTAAATGATGAGTATTACCTATTTTGTAAATTGCAACAAATAATGACATTCATTTATCATACAACCTATTTAAATTATTTTCAAATACATTTAGTAATTGTTTCCGCACACTAAATTAATGAAATTTACACCCAACGCTTTTCTAATAGAAAGTTTCCCGTGATATTTGGATCTACTCCAAATTTTTCGATTGGAGACTTCCTTTGGCTGGAAATTAATAAATAAATAACAAGAATAAATAATAATGTATTTATCGTCAATAAAGGAGTAATAAATTGAGGATGGCCATGTGGAGGACAATAATTTTATGTACTCTCAGTAAGCAAGCAAGTGTACTCCTCTCCTTATGCCTTAAAATTTTTATTATTAGTTTTATTGAGAATTCGTTCCAAAACACTATGACTAAAAGTACTAATGCAATTAAAGTTTTTTCTAAACAGAATATTGATTAAGAATGAATATGAGAGAGTAATGTTTTCAGACATTTAGGTTGGGAAAAAGAATATTTTTGTATTTTTGAGCTTTCCGCCAAAGGACGTCTTCCATTAATGAGTGACAAACCCATTAGGATTCCTCGAAACGTTTTCGAAGAGTTACACATAATAAATTTTTTTGAAGAGCGAGGCAATAAAAGAAATATTGAAAAAAGTAGAAAAAAGTTTTATAAAAGGGGAAATGATAGTGAAAATATACTGTTCTTGAGAGCTAAAAATTAGGATGTGTTCGTACTCCTAGTTATAAAATCCATTAATGTTAGTACATTCTTCAGAGTACGCCAATCAAACAATTTGACTCACTTGACGAAGTACGGTACGTATAATCTTTTACCTACGCTTTCCCGGACGTATCATGAGAGCTCATTTTTTAGCATTATCATTGTCATGTAATCCAAGCTGCTTCAATTACGAGTATTTACTATCCTGAAAGTGCATCCTTACTATTCGTGCTTCTGCTTGCCCAGTTTGGGCTCGTTGGCAGACACGTCTGATTTTCTCTTGTGTTCGTTGAAGTTTCATCCAGACTACTTCAAATGCATTTGTATACTTTTTCAATGCCTCGCCCCGAATCCCTTGTCTGTCTCGCAGTGGAGCAACATAAGCGCGAAGCTCGCAACTTGTCCGGTTCGCCTCGTGACTCGTCATGTCATTCATATCACTCGAGAGCACAGCGAGTCACGTGAGCGCGAGCACGAACGAGAGATGTGGGTCAGTGGAACGATGAATCAGAAATGATATAGTCTGAAATATAAACTCTGACGAACTAAAATCTTATTCAATGGGTGGTTTTTATGTACCGAACGTATGGGCTTTATCGTAAAAACATAAAATGTTTTCTAATGCTACTCAAAGAACAAATAATAGTTTCTTTCATGCCGATCAAGAAAGCAAAAGTAGTATATTTTAAATAAACATTGTGCGAGAGGTCCATTAGAAGAAAAAATGTACGAATTTACAAAGAAATTAACCGACACATACCAAATATTAAACATGAAAGTAATGCTTAAAAGTAATAAGAATGTTACTCACCCCAACCAAGTGATGCTTCCTCTTCAGATTGGGCAACTTGAAAATTTTGCACCAGAACAGCGTATCGTCTCCGGCACTCAAAGATACCTGTAACATAAGATAATGTTTATTATCGGTGGATATAGTTATATTTGCACAGTGTTAGACATATTGTTGCATACACATTGTCGGATATAGAAATCAACCTAACATGGGAGTACCATTCTGCTTTCAATAGCAAACAATATGTGTCAAAACAAGCTCGGCGAATGATGTCGATCGTGACGTACGTGCAGTGGAAGATGTGCCACGGACGTGTGTAAGGGAAACGTCAAATGCGCAAAGCAGATTGGAGAGGAAACTCCTGGTGTTGTCTGTTGCATGACACCTACATCAAAATATATAGTTCCCTCTTTATATTCTAGACATATTAAATAATAAAATTCATCGATATATTTTTCAATTCTGTAAGAAAACGGTTTTTTGTAAATAAATTAATATGGGTTTACCGTAATTGTGTTGTTAGATTGAAACGAATCAAATATTGTTACAATAATCCTCATCCCAGAAAAACATAATATATATTGTGATCACGTGTACTCGCAACCTCAATATCTGATCTCACTATAGTCAGGTCGTGAGATTGAGACAGCTCGTAACATATTAACTTATATAATATATAATAACATATACTTGGTACCGTATACTTGGAAAATGATAATTCCAAGTCTGTTGGAAATATATTATGAACATAAGTTATCATCCTTTTCGCGAAAATTATTAATTATAACATCCAGTTGGACCCTATTTAGCCAACGACATTGAGCAAAAAGGAATAGATTATACCACGTCAAAGGATGTGAGACAAAACCATCTGGACAATGGGATGTTTTTCTATTTTCCCAGAGCTCGTTGAATGTCCCTCTCTATTGGTAGCTGAATTGTTCTCAGTACATTATCATGCACTTCTATTACGTCTTTTTGCGAGACCTGATGAGTTCGAAGTATGGTTACGAAAATTACGCATACTCATTGCGGGAATGGGAGGAAGCAGAAGCAGTCCGTTGGAGCGAAGATTCTGTCCGAGCTCAGAGACACGATTGCCGTGCAGTGGTCGCAGACTGCCGCGACACCTCTTGGCTCTCTACTCGCTGCGTTCACAATGCGGTCGCTCGACCTACGCTCGCGGGCAGGTTACTACTAATCTAACCACAAATATTACCTTGATCACTTATCTGCTAACGCTGAATAAAATTAGTTAAATTTCGTACATCTAGCTTTCAAGAGGATCCCTTTCTATACAAGTGCGAACTGGGATATCTTGTGCTTCTACACTGTAAAAGAATTTATTGATTTTAATAAAAGTTAAATTCATCTTGTACTTTATCACGCCATTGCTGTAGCACTTTTTAAAGAACTTATAACAATTTCAAAAACTATTTTCTTGCATGATAGTGTTACCGTATGGCTCATATTAATTTAGTTTTATGTGTACTCAACTTTGGCACG
>NNCF01126557.1:303675-326846 GCA_002313205.1 Laupala kohalensis | reverse complement strand
TTTTTTCAACTCTTATGATTGTTAAACACTATACTCAGAATAATCTATAGTTCGATAATAATTTGTACACGTAATTTTTTGCTTAAAATTACAAACATATTGACATTCTATTAGTATTATAACTCGCAGCTAACTTTTTATCTTATCTAGGAACTTTTGCTGAAATTTTTGAATCCGCCTCTGCCTTAGGGCCCTTGATCGGAATTGATGGGATGGTCCCTTGCTTGCTTCCGGAGAGTAAATTAGTTTATTGTCCTCCACGTGGTCATACGCAGTCTGTACTGTTTTTTGACAATAAATTTATTATTATTATTGTTCTTTTTATTCGGATAGTGAGTGAATGTTTTAAAAAATGTCCCCACTACCCATTTCGCCAAAAGGTTAGCTTTTAGGGCCGTGCGCGCAGATCGACCGTGAAGAGATCGATGGAACATAAATACGTTTTTAACAAAGGAGAGTTCATTTCAATTTCATTATGACGCTTTATTAATATTCGTATATACGTCATTTCACTTTGATGGTAAGCAATAACCCAATAAAACCCAGCAACTTACTGAAGGAATCAACTCACCAGCGATGGACTTCAGCGTCGAGGACATGTCTCCTATTGACGTCTACAAAATAAATTCTTTAATCTCTACTCACATCCTCAACACGGTTCATCGATTACTCGATACTTCAGCATTTTTATTCCCCCAGTGGTTACGCAGAAATACCCTTGCAACAACAATATTATTGTGAAGGCGAACGGGATAGCGTAGTGACAGCTCGCCAGCGCGCAAATTTGGAATCCCATGTTCAATTCCTGGACACATCTCTCATTTTCATTCAATAAAATATGATTAATATGTTACCTAGCGGTGTAGTTTACAGCAATTTATCAGATTTATGCATGTTTGTGAACCTCCAGATACGGAATATATCGAACCACAATAAAGTATTCCCTAAGGGAGTCACCTCAAACGAGGAGAGTATCTCGAATGAAATCACCTATGAGCACCGTGGGTCATCGCAAATTGAATGACAACGGAAGACAAGTTCGGGAGGTGAACGGGAGAGCGTAGCGGAATCCCGCCGGCGCGGAATTCTGGAAGGCGATCAAGTCTCCCATTTTCATTAAACATGACATAATTCATGAGTTTTAACGACGGAAAATTTTGAGAAAATCTCTGGTCCCTGGCCATGTCTTAAATAATAATATTGCTTATCTCTACCATATTCTATCATATGTTTTTATCTCTATCATATGTTTTTCAATCATANCTGATTACGAAAGTTTGGGAAATGGAAGTAATACCGAGGGAATGGAAATGTGGAATTATTAATCCAATACACAAAAAAGGGGATGAAACGTTGTGTGACAATTATAGAGCCATCACCTTACTCTGCACAGGCTACAAAGTGTTGTCTAAAATAGTGTGTTATAGACTCAAACCATATGTAGATGAGCTGATTGGAGAGTATCAGTGTGGATTTCGGTCGGATAGATCAACAATAGACCAGATATGTATTATGAGACAGACATTGGACAAATGTTGGGAAAGAAATATTACTACACACCATCTATTTCTCGATTTTACGTCCGCCTACGACTGTATTTGGAGAGAAGAAATGTGGGATCAGATGCATGAGATGGGAATACCTAAAAAGTTGGTAGGGATGTGCAAGCTAATGAATGAAGAGAACCAAGCCAAAGTTAAAACAGGTGTAAATATATCGGAAGAAATAAGCCTTGAAACAGGATTTAGACAAGGAGATAGTGTAGCCCCGATGTTGTTTAACGTAGCATTGGAAATAGCGTTTCGGATGGCTGGAATAGACTACCGTGGGAACATTCTGTATAGAACACACCAAATACTAGCGTATGCGGATGATATAGTGATATCAGGGAGGAGAGTGGAGGATGTGAAGGAGAAATTCATCCAGTTGGAAGAATATACCTCTAGGCTTGGTCTGAAAGTAAATGAAGCAAAAACAAAATTTATGACAGTCTCCAGAAGGAAAAATATCAAAGATACCAAAATTATCATTGGTAAACATAAATTTGATGTAGTACAAGAATTTATTTATCTGGGAACGTTGCTTACAGCTAGAAATGAAATAAATATGGAGATAGATAGAAGAATTACAAATGCTAATAAAGCATATTTTGCTCTACTTCCATTAATTAAAAACCATATCGTGCCACGCCAAACCAAAATTAGGATATACAAAACACTAATAAGACCGGTGATTATGTACGGTGCTGAGACATGGACATTAACAAAAGGAGTATGTGAAAGATTGAAAATCTTTGAAAGGAAAATTCTCAGGAGAATCTATGGAGGGGTTAAGGAGAATGGTCAGTGGAGAGTACGGTATAATAACGAAATAGCGCAGTTGTACCAAGATACTGACGTTGTCACGTACATAAGAGTAAGTAGATTGAAATGGCTGGGTCATGTTAATAGGATGGATGAGAGCAGAACTGTAAAGAAGGTGGTAAATGGCCAACTGGATGGAGTGAGGACAAGAGGAAGACCAAGAAGTAGATGGTGGGATTGTGTGGAGGAAGATTTGAAGAAAGCCAGGATTATGAACTGGAAGTTGGCGTCAAAAGACAGGGAAAAATGGAGGAGGCTTGTCGAGGAGGCGAAGGTCCATTTGGGACTGTAGAGCCAACTGAAGAAGAAGATATGTTTTTCAAACTCAATATATAGTACACTTGCTCTATTATAAACGTTATACGAAGAAACTTATTAAGGCAAATGATATGAGAAGGAGCCCGGAAGATAGGAAACTGCCTGAACTTATTAAATTCGAAAACTAAGTATATAATATTTGAAGATTGTGTAAGTAGATGTGTGCGATGCAAAACGCAATAAAAGAAAATAAATAAAAGGGTACACAAAAAGGCAGTTGACTATATCCACATCCCCGTGTTAGGGATGGATACAGCGCCATGGTCAAGGAGTTGTAGTCACGTTGCTGACTAAGAATTGTTGGTTTAATTTTTATTTTAAATATGTTATTTTATTTTAAATATTATCTGCATAATGACACTTTAAAATACAGATCAGAACAAATAATTATAGACGTTATAATGGTTTACATGTAGTTCTCGATTTCCTTCCATTCGTATTCTTGTGAGTTCTATTTTTCATTTCCAGTATATTCTGTCATCTCTGTGCTTTTTTTTTTTTGCAAACTTTTGCCAGCGAGTATATTGTGACGCGATCGATTGGCGTCGCTCTCATAAATGAGTGCACCAGCAAGCATCTCACCAGTGTCACATCTGACCACGGCATTATCTTCAGCTTGCCGTCTTTGATGTTAGTTACATATCATTAGGCCCCCTCGTTGTCACAGGCAGAGCCGCTCTCACAGGATTCGACATGAATTACCTTAGCCGTTGAGTCTCCGACATGGAAATTCACACAAAAAGTGATCGATTGAAATGAATCATGTATGAGCTCGTCCTGGCGCACCTTTTGCTCACCGTGATAAATAGTACATTAAGTTGAATGAGGTAGACACTGATAGAAGTCTAATGCTACTTGCTAATCGGAATATTCACGATAAGGATATTAAATTCATGAATTATTTAAAACGAGATGATTTATTTTAAAGTTTATTGCGCGATGCTAACAACTTTTTCATCACTTAGGAGAAGATAACTTGTTGTAATGAAATTTAGATGACGCATTCTTCATCATCAGAAGTAATATTTCACCATCCTCAGATTCACTTAATTTTTAATGCGCATATTGAGGTAGGGAAACGCCGAGAAGGGTCTATCTATAGAGTCATTGGCAATCGTCGAATACGACAACGACGTTCCGCGATAGAAAATTTGCAAAAACTAAAATGCAAACACGACGTCTAGTGGTATTTTACCAACATTGTGATACGATTATTTCTCACATAAACCAGCACGAGTAATTTCCAAGTGAGCGTCCTTTACACAGCAATGCAACAGCACAGCCTTTCTGAGATATAACTAGTTGAGCAATAAAATTGCTGAAAGTTTCTCATAAAGTGGAGTCCCTGGTAACGTGACAAGCGAGGGATAATGTCAAGAGGAGCGTGGTGACTAATGACGTGCTCTGACAAATTGGGCAGAGAGAGGAGCAACATTTCTTCCCACAGGTGCTCACCCCTTCGCCAGCATGTTAAGTACTAAGGGTAGGGGAATGTACAGAGTGGCCATAAACTGTAGCGTGAGGAACATGATTTTTGCAACGAACGAAGTAACTTTGAGTGCTGCGGAATTAAGATCTCTCCCACATTATGGAAATAAAATCACCGTATCTCACCGACTCAGAGCTTATTCTCGGTGTTGCAAAAACATTACATCACATAGCCTACCCTATTCAGAATTTCAAATCTTTAACTTTTATACAGTAATACATACGGGGAAAAATAAGAAAGCGATAAAAAAGTTAATGAAACCTAATCCATGTTAAAAATTACACTATAGGTTACAGAACATCACGTTCTAATAATGAAGTCGGTTGTTCGTTTTTACGTGAATTCTATGATGACCATGCATTAGGTATCGGAAACAATTCAGGAATGAGGGAGTTTAAAAGAATGAAAACGGGATTTTTATATATTTAAAAGAAACAAAACTAAGGCTACCCCAAACACCTGTGTACAAACGTGTAAAAAAGTTTGATTTAAAATTACAATCTTAAAATTACTAAGTTAACTATCATAATTTTTTGCTTTTGTTACTAAGTTAACTGCATACAAGTTATGTGTAAAAATCACCGAACCCATATATGGATATATGCTACTACACTTGCGCCTTGCGAATTCCGTAAACTCCCTTCTATTGCATAGGTTTTTCCGTGCCTCTCATTCTAGTTTTACTTAAATATAGTAATCTTTTCATAAATTCACCTCATAGAATAAATATCCAGTTTACTCTTAGTACAGGACACATTAATGGTGGTTTATCACTACAAAACTATCAGCAGCAGTATTGGTCATATATTTGTTTGGGAGGCGTATTTTGAGACTCTTTTCTCTCAGCACATACAATTTAAAGGAGATCTTACATTTTTTTAAAAATTTCAAACGTACTATGAAGCTCTCTTAACTTTCTATGATCTCTTTCTATAAAGCTCTCTTAACTTTCAAGTTACAGAAAATCGATAAAAGAATCCAGACAGGCAAAGGACAGACGAGAGAATGGGCGGATGGAATTTCAAATCTAGTTTTTGATACCAGGAACTGTTCATACATATCCACTTAATAATCGCAATTGAACTGTTGTAGAATATTAATAAGAGGATAATAAAATAAAATATATTTATATAATAATAAAATTAGAACATGATAATAAAATAAATTTAAATAAACGCAATGTAACTTATTGTCCTCCACATTATGATAATAAACAGTTATCTGCCTCTTGGACAATAAATCATTTTAACTGAATTTTATTTTATAACTAATACCTCCTCTCAAGTGAGTATGTGAGAAAGTTAAAAAAGACATGGAATTTTCTGGCAACTCTATTTAAAGAACAACACATCCAATATCTTATTAAATAAAGTGCTTCCCATTCAAGTACGTCACGCCTTCTAAAGTAGCGTCACATGCTCAGTTGAAAGATGCAGGCACTTCTTCGCCAATATGCTGCGGACGTATGTATTATCACGGTTTCACAACGTAGGGGAGGAATGGTCGAAAGGGGGAGGTGGCGCAGAGGGAGGAGAAACGACTCCCGACGGCTCCCGTGAAGCATAAATCGTGCAGGCACACCGTGCTCCACGCGCCGCGCCCTTCAAGGCCCACGCGCCGTCCTTCGACAGTGCAAGTAACCTAGAAGAGCATAAATCTTCTCCACCCTCGCCTGCTAACCAACGACTGCTACTGCAATCTACGAAAGAATAGTGGCACTATGATACTTCTCCGAGAATATTCGGCGACGTTGTAGACTATTCAACAAACAAATGTTCTCAACAAGGACCTCTTTTAAATCTAATTTAAGGCCTCGATCTCACACATAGAGAGATCTTGAGATTATTATGTGGGCCTAAACAAAATGTTACACACAAGGACTTTTCGTAGAAAGGAAATATTGTTTTTATAATACGAGGTTACTTGTAATTGCAGAACTATAATTTTAATCGAGAAATAAACCATTCATCACGGAAATGTTAGAATAGAAAGAAATATATTTTTGATGAGACATTAAATATTATATTCTTATTGTAAAACACTTCACATCTAACTTTCGTGCAAGTACGATTTTTATTTTTATGCATAATCATGGAACTCGAAGTTTCATTGTCTGAATTGCCTAGAATTTTTATTTTATTTAAAGCATATCGTGTCTATCTCAAATGTAATTAAATTCTGAACGTGTAACATTTTCAAATTACAATCTACTACTAATCGTTCACTTTATGTAGTAATCAAAACATATGACTCCTAAATATTTTCCTTAAAGCTGTGGTAATTTTTCCACATTTAGTAATTACAGATTTGTATTTACTCGTCGTTTCAGTTATAGAATCCCCCAGTAAAAATTATGAATGCTGAATTAGCTTTTATTCCAAATGAAGAAAGGGACCATTGACACGTTTATAAAGCGTTTTCATTTACATGGTTTCTCTTTCAACAGCTGGTCTACCACATTTCCCCGCATAAATGCATGACACAAACTCTCGGTAACTCCGACAACGGCCATCAATGAAAAATAAAAATAAATCCGCTCCCCAGTGCATAATCAAGTCAGAATCCTACAGCACAGATGGCCAACGCGCGGGGAAGGAAGTCTTATCCGCAAATTATTTGCATCCTCAACAGCGCTACGTTTAATTAGTACGGAAAAATTCGCAACCAACAAACACCAGAAGTCTTAATTGCAGGAAGTCTTCCTACACTGAGTCAAAAATAGTATTTTGTTGTCCATGTTGAATGAATTTTCTAATAAACATCCTTAATTCTATTAATTATGGACGCGAATTCGTTCAGCAACTAACCTATATTAAAAATTTTGTCACGTAGCTGAAACGAGAAAGATGTTACCGTTAAAAAAGAAACTATAAAAATTGCCAATCTTGTAAATGTTTGGGGAGTCCACCCTCCCTCGCAGATTTTGAGAGCGCGAGAATTGTGCACAAGTACATCGTCAGGGTTAAGTCGCAGATCTAATAATCGCGAGGAACTATTCTGCAATGTCTCGTAATTATGAAGATACACTTCAAATTCATACACTGGGTGCGTAGGAAGAACAAGTTCCGGAAATCAAAGACAAAAACCTGTATGTTTCTCTTAAATGCGCATACAACGGTGAATTATAAGTTCAATGCCGTAATTCAATATCGTAAATTATTTATGCGTATAATATTATAAACGTATTTTCAGACTATATTAATTCATCTTAGAAATAATCTTTAAAAGCAGTCCGTTGATATAACAAAACACACCTTTCCCTTCTTAGGTCGATTCATTTTCCTTCTACAACAAACGAATAAAGAAAATGAGTGTCTCATACTCTGCCACTAAATTCTACAATCTTACTTGACTACGGCTGTACTTCGAGTCGTATATTGTCGTTGTTCTCAGCTCTAACTTTGAAATTAAAGAGGATTAAATAGCAGAAGCCCTTGTACAAACACAAAGGACATTCCTCGTCAATTTCGATGTTACATAAACACTTCTGTGAGACCAGCAGCAATCGGCGAGGGACAAGGAGCCTTCGCTCATGGATGAACATCTCTCTGCCTCCACATGCATCCTTGCCCACATCGTTCTTGGATTTCATTATCCGAGCAACGGGAAAAGGATAATGAATTTATCCTTTTTTGAAATTGAATTTACCCCTCAGGTTAATTAAACCCAACTCCGACGAGGGATGCAATATGTAATGAAAGAAATATCTCTTTTATTCCTTGTTTCTGCTTTCCCTCGCACTTCCTCTCCAGTCATAATCTAATAAAGACTGTTTCTGATATTTCTTTTATCATGAAATAGAGGGAAAGACATGAAAAAGAAGCGTTTGATTATCTGTCACTATGTTTCAAATCTCCATTGGTAGTACAACTGTTTTACATTAATGGCGAAGATTCCAGTTCAATTTCTCAATAAATAAAACAAAAGAATTTATCAATTTCATATAACGCAGCTACATGAATTGGTGAATAAAATGAATTTCTTTTGAAATATTTTGATTCACTGCATTTTAAAATTTTATAATTTTTTTAGAATTAAATTTTAAACGTTTGTGAATCAACTCATAATTTATTGTTGGATCAATTTAAAAAGTAATTGTATTTTGCACTTTATTCGTCAACCTCTTGTAAACAGTTGACTACCTACTATATTTTTACTTTTATACAAAGAACGGGTGTGTAACATTTCTTTAAGTTTACATGGAACACAGGAATATTAAATAAGATAAATATGATGTGGCACATAACCGGGAGATTTTAGCTTTTATAAGGAAATAAAGTAAAAGAGTAAAAAAAAATTAAAGTGTAGAGCTACAAATTCAGGTAAAGGTAAACGACTTTAAAATAATTATTGCTTTATTCGTGACAATGTGTGACAACGTGTCATTTACATATTGACATTGATAGGTGAAGTTGAGGTGGATGACAAATCAGGAAAAAGTATTCGTTTTTTTCTTATATTAATCACGAATAAAATTCATTCATAAATTGGAGGAATAGGTCTGATGTTGACAGATTGATGTTCATTAGAAGTAGTAAAAGATTTTGTCATTCTGTCATTATTTATTGATGCAAAAGACCTTTTCGACCGCATGGCGGCCATCTTCAGTGCTACAAATTGTTTTTTACAAAATATAAATTACAAAATAAATATAAATTGAAACATTCTAAAAACAATATACCCCCTTCTTCTTCTTCTTCTTCTTCTTCTTCTTCTTCCAAAAGTTAATAATTTTCAATATAAAATGAAAATATAAATTACAAAAAAAAAACATAATTAATCGTTATTCGTATTTTATGTATATTCATATAAAATTCATAATTAAAATCATTCATAAATGTTTATTCGCAAAGGGTTCACTTCAGAGGTCGTCGATATTTCTTTAAAAGCTAAATTTGAGAAATAGAAGAGTGAGCATTTAAAGTAGTTACAGCAAAGTGTAGCTACAGATCATAATTATGCCAATTTGGAATAATAAAAAAAGGTTGTAAGTGCCTACATTGAAATTCTTTCTCTTATTTTCGTATGAACAAATGGTGAAACACTATATTTTGAAATTGCTATTTGAAGAGTGATCCTTCAAGGGGAGGGGTAGGTAAAGAAATCGTGAGACACGGGGTCGAGGTTGGGAGGATTCAAAAGCACAACAATTGTGTCACTTTGATAGCAAAAATGTTTCATTCATTCAACAAAATATTATCTCTCGTGCATATAAACAATGAAATTGATTCTTGTGAGATATATAACAGTCAATTTCTGATAAAATCTTGGCTTGATTGAATTGGAGAGAATACAGCTCGTTAATCATCTATTCAACATTAATTTACCACTAACTAATGGGTTTCCAAACTTCATTTGAAAGAATTTTCTGATTGTTTTGCATTATTGCAGTAGTTTTGTTGTGTGATAATGTGTAAATAAATAATATGGGTATAAATTAATATTATTTTTCCTTATTTTGTAATTATACATGAAGTTCATGTCATTTGTAGATTAACAGTAAAAACACTTTAATAAATAGAAATATACTTTAATTAAGGAAAAAAATGAAGCGTAAGTTTACGCCACAGATTATGAATTTGGGGGATTCTGAAACCCTAAAACTACAATAAATGACATTATGAGATGAGAAATAGGAATTGAGTCGTACAAAATGAAGTGTGAAGTTAATCCGTTGATAACGAACCATCCTCTTTAAAAGTTGACGTAGCTTCCGAATCAGTATATAAAGTTCTCAATGTGACGTCAAGTTAGGCAGCGCTCGGGCGCGAGGCCCCACGTCCACAAAACGTGTCAGGCAGCGAATGTACAGATTTTCCATGGGCACGGCTAGTCCATCCGGAGCGTATCGAATTCGGTTGCTCGTGCTGCAAAACCAATTCAATAAAGAATACTTGAACGCAGCGCGCACGGGGGAACTGGCGTTGTCACGTCCCCCACCATCGTTCTTGAAGCGTCCCCGCCGCGCTGTCGACCGAAACGCTATGTGGGGGCGGGGTTTTCATGAAAGAGCGCCCGTCCAGTGAAGGGGTATGGGGCGGGGCGTCCTGGTCATCAGAGTGGAAAGACGCGGCGCGAGTGCTTCGCGGACGCGGGAGAGGGAAGGCAGTGAGGTGCTACCTTGGCAAAGATACTTGGGGAAATGGCAACTTGCACTAGTTCTGCTTACAAAAGAAAAGGACGAACTTCAAATACAGGAACATTTTTGGACCAGTAAAAGTCGGACGATGAGGAAAGGAGGAGGAACAGAGGAGACGGCTACTTCGGAAAATAAACATTTGACAGAAATTGCTGGCAGAAGGAACACAGATTTTGTAGACCATAGGACAACAGTGTTAATGTATGATATTTAGCAGCGCAGCTTTTAGTCCCATGATCCATGATCTTCCAAGTACTACGGCGCTTGCTGTCGATAATCAAACTATGAAAATAATCCACAACGAGAGAATAACGTGCTTTATATGAGACTGCGATTACAACATGAAGCGGAACATTATTTATCGGACAACAATATACAGCAAGTAAATATTGATGTTATGAGCAACATAAAAAGATGTGATCTAGTTTCATGGCGAATGATCCATTATTTAAAAAAACAGTGGTGGATATATGGGGTGAGGGGGCTAAGGGGGCTATAGCCCCCTCCCCATTGGACCTGAACTCTTACCAGATAAAATTGAAGTAGATAAGTGGCATACTTTGTAAAAGTGTTACTACGTTAATAATTGTTATTAGTTATAGTTGTTATTGTTATTAATAATACCAGATTAATACAATTATATTACCATATTAATAAAACTAATAATATCATGTTAATAACTTTAATAAATAATTGTTATTGCTATTAGTAATAACAGATTGTTAATTATTTACTTGATACATTTTATTTACAGTAATTTGTGTTGTAAAACCATAATTTTTAAACAAAATGGTCCCCGGTTAACTGTTTACAAAAACATCAAATAGTTCGATCCCACCTCGCCACGTACGTACTCTTCCACAAACAACAAACAAACCTCATTCTAGCGTTCAACATCCGGAAATATCTTATTTCTGTGGGCAATGTTTTCCAAAGTAATCAATAAAGACGTTGAGCCACTATATATAGTGTGATCAGAGTAGCATAGAAAATATTAAAACGAGGTCAAACCTGTATCTTTCACTAACCTAAACGAGAAAAGAGTGTAGCTTATCATCCTCTCTAACTCTTCGGACATTTTCTCGAATTCTTTGTTAAATTCGTGAATACAGTTATTTATACACTTCAAGAAGTATACGTTTAGAAATTAAGTGGGATTAAAATCAACTTAAAAGTCACTAGCGCCTTCCCTCCCCAAAACTAAACAGTTTGAATATAGAGTAATTTAAGTTCACTAGAAACGTCTCCTCATGTGGTTTCATTCGATCACTGTTTTAAAATATGATAAAGATAAGCTAATTGAAGGGAGTAAAAATAGTAAAACAATACATGCTCCAAAAAATATAATTGGGAGGAGCTCAATGAAATACTTCGCGACATTTCGCAGTCGAGACTGAAATAACGGAAGGTTAAAAAGAGAAGTAGCTACAGAAAACTAAGCATGAAGAAACAACGTTGGTGAAGTCCTAAGTAAACACGCTCTGCTACATATGTTACATGAGGGAAGAATAATTATAATTTATTAGATAAACACGAGTGATATTTATCTAATAAAGTAGACCATACCACTTGATGTTAGCACGTTCTTAACGCCAGTTTCTCTCCGCATGCTCTACGCTCTGTTAGTGTCCAACATCTTATTCTTGACTTCCGTAACTTGTTTTTATGAGGTGTTTAATACATATATGCGTGAAACTAATAAATAACAATACACTGAAATTAAACTATCCCTACAATTAGGATTCAAGAAGATATCTCCGGACCGAAGAAAAACCATACAGCCGTAAATGTGTTTAAAGGTCGTACATATTCACGTATAAAAGTGTTTAAAGGTCGTACATATACATATTCACGCGTCCTGAAGTCTGTAAAGTTTATTTGTTCGCTGATGAGATTAGGCCTTCTTTTATCATATGAATGGAATACACAATAATAATAATAATAATAATAATAATAATAATAATAATAATAATGATGATTACAATGACATTTTGCGATGTGTCTTGACTAAAGCACATAATTGGACGAGTCCAGGGGGCGATATATCCATAATTTCTGGTATATAAACTACCAGTAGTCCATAGTAAAATGTTGTCTTTTTTAAACAACTGCCTGGCTAACCCTGAAGCTCTGCCACGTTTCCTGACTGAAGGAAAGACATATTTGGTGTCAAAAGGAAAAAGTTATTTGGATCCGGCAAATTATCGTCCCATCACATGTCTGCAAACATTTTACAAAGTAATGACGTCATGTGTAACGTCTTTACTAAATCTACACGTAGAAGACCAAGAAATCATGAACGAAGTCAGAAGGGATGGCGAAATGGGAGTAAAGGATGCAACGAGCAATTGATCATAGACTCAGTCATTCTCAGACAGGTCCAAAAGAAGAATAGAAGACTCTCATGTTGTTACATAGGTTATTTGAAAGCGCATGACACTGTTCCCTATGAATGGTTGATCAAAGTTTTGGAATTGTATAAAGTTCATCCTGCGTTGATATATTTTCTGAAGAATTTGGTGAAGAGTTGGAGAAGAGTAGTCTCTCATCCAGCCCCTGAACAGGTGTCGCATACCCCAGAAATACCAATTAGAAGTGCAATTTTCCAAGGCGATTCACTGAGTCCTTTGTGGTTTTGTCTAGCAATCAACCCCTATCTAACATCTTGAACAGGTCGAATCGGATCATGTAATCTCACATTTATTGTACATGGACGATCTGAAGTTGTATGCTCTATCATACTACATGCTTGTGGGACAGATCAAGAGTGTCGAGCAATTCTCACGTTACATCAGAATGACTCCGGGTGTGGATAAATGCAAAATTGTTAATATACTTAGAGGCAAACTTGAGATAGTTGGATTTAAATCTGAGCAATGTATAGAAGCATTGGACAATGGTGAATTTTATAAATACTTTATAAACAATCCACGAAAATAGATCAAGGCTAATTACAACTGGAGGTCGCCTGTTATTCAGAGGGCATCTTTTGTGACTGTCTTACCTCCAGTCATTCATTCTCTGAGCACGATAGCTTCCACCTTAGAATTAGGGTTTTATCTTCGAGGTTCACTCCCCTAACCTTTATCATGTGGTGGGGAAGGGAGGGAGATTAAAGGAAATACTTAGGACGGGTACCAGGAGCCTCGGGGCTACTCGATCCACCCGTTGGATCCTGGGGGAGAACTGGGAAGAAAGGGGAAATACTGGTTAGGCGAGGAAAACTTGAAGAAGTGGACAGCGGTCAGCTGCTCCGAATGGTCACTTCTTACGACAGGGGGAGATCCCGTGGTGCTATTCTCCAGGTGATCCCGATACCACACGGGTTGTTGTTATTATTATTATTTTCTTTGTTCCTTCAGCATTGCTGCTGGTATAAGACAAAGTACAGGCTACAGAGTCAAGCACATCCATCTACATATCACTCAAGAACTTTCTCACAATGTTGATAGTATTGAGAATGACAGATTTTTGCATGAGTATATAAATATTCTTACTCAAGTCAAGAATCTTAAGGATTTCGTGCAATTACTTTGGTATTACACCACTGGTTGACAAAGCAATTTGGCACAATGCACATTTTATCGAGATACCAGATCTTGATTTCGTTACTCAGGTCCACATACTTGGTTTTCNATTTGGCACAATGCACATTTTATCGAGATACCAGATCTTGATTTCGTTACTCAGGTCCACATACTTGGTTTTCTTTTCAACTGTTGTTTTCTCAATATTATGTGTGTTTGGCACAGCTATGTCATAATAGAAAATGAATCTGTGTACAATACAGGTGAAGGAATACATTTCTAATATGGAGAACTCTCTTTGAACAGAACGAACTTAACGCCTAAGCTCTGGTGAATAATAGCAACCACTTGGTTGTGACGACTAAGTTGTCGGACTCAGAGAGAGCACTGCATGCGGACACAACATGTTGGATAGTTTCAGGTTTCTCTTTGCATTTTCTACATTTATCGTCCCCTGCATTCGGGTCGCTAATGATGTATTTCAAATAGTTCTTTGTTTTTATCACTTGATCTTGGATTGCTATCATGAAGTCCTCTGTTTCTGGGAAGAGCTCGCCATACCTCAACCAGGTCGTTCGACACTTGCTTGTCGACATATGTTTGGTCGTAATCATTGGCATGTCTCCCATGCAGAGGCATGCTTTTCCATTCATCGTTTTTCTGAGTTGCTACGGGTGATTTGTTGTTTGACATCAGTTTGACACAACATGCACACTCTTTTGCTATACTATGTTGTAAGTGAAGTTATTATAGGAAACATATTTTGAAAGAAAACAGATATTAAATGTCGGCTGTGCCAACAGTATGAAGAAACTATAAACCATATAGTTTCTGTCTGTCCTATCTCGCCAAAAAATTAATACATACACCGCCATGATAATGTTTGCAAAATTGTACACTACAGAATCTGTAAAGAATACAAGATAGGTGTAACCGACAAGTGGTATGAACATAACCCACAACGTTACGACCAAAGAAGACATAACTATAATTTGGTAACAGAAAGTAGTAACTGATAGATCAGTAGCTGCTAACAAACCTGATATTATAGTGCGAAACAATAGAGACAAAACTTGTCGATTAATAGATATTTCAGTGCCCAAAGATATGAACATCTCACAAAAAGAAGCTGAAAAAAATAATAAAATACACAAACTTAAATATAGAAATCCAGAGAAAATGGAAAAAAAGAAACAGACATGATACCAGTAGTAATAGGGGCATTAGGATCTATCAATAAAACAATATGTACAGAAAACACCAGGAAATATAAATGGAAATGAAATTCAAAAAACAGCACTGTTGGGAACTGCCCATGTCCTGAGAAAAGTATTGTAGCTGCTATATGGATTATATCCAACCCTAGGAATGTGGTTCATTCCCGGTTGGAAGAAAGATACCAGCATTATCTGAGATAAAAATACATATAATAATAATAATATCTGAACAAGAGGCAGAAGGAAATGAACAGGACCCTATGATAGCGCATCTAAGGGATGCATTAGAGACAACCATAGCTGAATACGGGCATATGGAGCCCGCATACAGACCTTATGTACCAAAGCAGAGTAACTCCAAGAAGTTAGCTAAGACCACAGGAATAATGAATGGGAAGATTCTCCCTGCCTATATCAATCAGGCTAATGATTTTACTGACCATCACAGCTTAATATACTGCCGTGCAGTGACAATTGTCCGACATATAGGTGAAAAAATAGCTGATAAATCGCAGAGAAATTGGAGACCTAGAACCTCGCCCGCTTGGGAACTCCGCTTAAAGAGGGCGATTGCTTCGGCAAGAGCTGATATAGGAAGACTGCATCAGTATCTTGCTGGTGGAAGATCTAGAGGGTTTTGACGACATTTGGACCGGTTAAAAAAAGAAAGAACAAAGCATACAGATAGAGATCCCGAGAACAAATCATACGAGGGAATCCTTGACACGCTGAAGCATAACCTTCTGCAAGTCAAGGCGGCTTAGGAGATATCGGGAGTCATATTAGAGGAGAACGCAAAATAACTGATTTCGCTCGAGCCAGAAAAATTACTACAGGGGCCTTAGAACTGTCCGAAATGAGCAGCTCGCTAACCAATCATCTCCCCCGGAAAAGGAGAGTATGGAGGAGTTTTGGGGAGGCATATGGTCGGACCCAGTAGAACACAATGGGGAAGCTTTGTGGATCAAGAAAAAGACTGCACGACTGCTACAGGTGCCTGAAATGTCGTCAGTGACAATTACGAAGGAAATGATCACAGAAGCTGTAAAGAAAACGTTCAATTGGAAAGCTACTGGCCCAGACTACATCCACAACTTTTGGCTTAAGAAACTCACCTGTACCCACGAGAAAACGACACTCTTCTTTAATATGTTCCTCCACAACCCCGATACTGTACCGAGCTTTCTCACACAGGGGGTTACATACCTGCTGCCTCACGGAGGTCAAAATAATAACCCTGCTAATTACCGGCCTATCACCTGCCTATGTACAATGTATAAAGTGTTGACCTCTTGTTTGGCTACAGCGATGTATGACCATTTAGCTGAGTATGATGTGCTTGCAGAAGAACAGAAGGGATGCATCAAGGGGTTACAAGGTTGTAAGGAACAGCTGATAATTGACTTGGTGGTATTAGAACAAGCAATTATCAAGGGCAGAAATATACATACAGCCTTCATCGATTACAAGAAGGCTTTTGATTCAATGCCTCACTCCTGGCTAATGCAGGTCCTGGAAATCTACAAAATACACCAGCATAGCGTAAGACTCTTACGTTACCTCATGTCCTCGTGGAAAACAGTACTCCAAGTTAATTCTAGTGGATCCAGCTTTCTTACAACACCTATCGTTGCAAGAAGAGGCATTTTCCAGGGGGAGAGCCTTAGTCCCCTGTGGTTTTGTATGGGTCTTAACCCATTATCAACGCTAGACTCAACAGGATATGGATTCAAGATAAAATGCGGTAACCTAGTGAAACATTTGCACAGTCATCTGATGTACATGGATGATATCAAGCTCTATGCTTCAACAGATCACCAATTGCAGCAACTCCTCCGAACAACGGAAATCTTCTTCAATGATATTAAAATGACTTTTGGAATTGATAAATATAGAACCCTAAAAGTTGAAAAAGTGAAAACGCTAGCATCTGGGTTTGAAATGGGGGGAGGTTCCTATATGGAGGGGATGAATGAATCTGATACCTATAAATACCTAGGAAAACGTATTTGTCATAAGGAAATCAAGGCGGAAATTACTACTGAGTACAATAAAAGACTATCCGGAATCCTGAAGTCAAAGCTGAATGGGAAGAATACTTTTCAAGCGATCAACACCTATGCTGTGTCAGCCCTTACATTTACATTTGGCATTGTTAAATGGACCACAACGGATCATGACGCAATATCGGTCAAAACAAGGGTTATCTTAACTAAATACCGGGCACACCACCTCAACGCTGCCGTTGAGAGAATATGCATCCCCAGAAGTGCCGAAGGACGTGGGCTTGTTGACATACGCACGTTACATATGAGACAAATAGCTAACCTGAGAGATTAGTTCTTCACAAAGTCGACATCACTGCATGAAGCTGTTCGCCTGGCGGACGACGCGTATAGTCCTTTCAACTTACGCAACAAAGATGATATTTGCATCTCATCGCAGCAAGAACACCTGAACCAGCTAGTGACCAGATGGTCAAGCAAGGCAGTCCATGACCGGCATCCTGCTGAATGCAACCACGACTTTGTCGACAAGGAAGCGTCGAACAAGTGGCAGACAAATGCGGATCTGTTTGTGGAAACTGAGGGTTTCATGCTAGAGATCCAAGACCAGGTCGTCACAACAAACAACTACAGGAGGGCTATACTGAAGGAGCAAAATGTTGAAGACATCTGCAGGAAGTGCAAAGAACCCAGAGAGACGATTCAGCATGTAACATCTGGCTGTAGGATGCTGGCACCAACGAGCTACCTCAACCGTCATGATCAAGTAGCCAAAATTGTGCATCAAGCCATCGGCCAAAGGTACCAACTGCATGAGGACCAAACACCCTACTATAGGTACGAGCCTGCTGCGGTTATTGAAAACGCCACTCATCAGCTATATTGGAACAGAAGCGTAATAACTGACAAACCAATACCCTGCAACAGGCCAAATATTATTCTGATTGACCGCTCCTCATCTACCACATATCTTATAGACGTGGCCATCCCGAGCTCCCACAACCTGCAGACAACCTGGAACGACAAAATCAAGAAATATGTAGCTCTTGCGGAGGAAATAAAAACAATGTAGCGTCAAAAAGAAGTATATATAGTACCTATCGTCATCTCGACAACTGGACTAATCCCTAAGAAGCTCAAAAGCAGCCTGGAGCAGATAGGTCTATCATCGTTCCTGTACATCAAGCTGCAAAAATCCGTCATCCTTAGTACCTGACCAGAGCATTTCTTTTGTTATAATAGTGTTTGAGTTGACTTGTCTTTTGGGGTCATCCACTCAAAGAAATCCAGCAAATGTTGCTGTAAATTACATAATAATAATAATAATAATAACCCTCTCAAGTACTTGAGAACGATCACGCTCAAATATACTGGGATCGGTCAATTAGAACGGATTTGACCATTTTAGCTAACAGATCAGACATCATGTATTTGGACAAGCAAAAGAGGTGTGCGTTTGTAATTGATGTGGTCATCCGGCTTAATCAAAACCACAGGACTAGCCTGCTCCTGTTCGCTAGCCTGCTCCTGGCGTTAGCTGCGATTGTGAATGAGCTCTCTCTGTTTTTCAGTTTAATCTTTCTAATTATTTTACTTTTTTCGAGTTTTTTGTGATTCAGTAGTTGTATTTAGATTCTATCTTTCATTGTAGTGTAAAATTCTTTGTTCGTATTAGATTCTGTGAGAGTGTTAAGTGAAAAAACACTAAAAACATTTCCTAAGGTTTTCAAACCCAACGGACCATATATAAATTCATATTGCTTTCAAGTGCTTCATTCTAAGGCGAGATAAANTTCATTCAAGGGTGTGATAAGGTTTACGTAAGTACAAACGGAATCATAAATTTAACTTCTTGGTGCATTAAAATTAATTATTTTGCTGTATTTAGATTGTTTGGTGCATATACTATTTACTCATTATTAACTTAAAAATAAGGTACTCTATTGTTGCACTGCTCAAGTTTCGTCGTCGTAAATTCAATTATTCCAATATTTTACCATTTGTTTCGTGATCTATTTGTAGTTATTCATTACAATTTAACATAATATTGCCTTAGTTATTGTCGAATTAATTTATCTGCAGTCGTCATCCTAAATTTTTTCTGTCATTTTAGTTGTCGGTTTGTTTATTTCCTTATTTAAACCCAGCCACATTGTTGCACCCAAGTTTTCGTCGTCATAATTTCATAGAATTGTTACATCATTTTACAATTCGATTTTCTTGATTCTTTCGTATTCATTTGCATTTTAACACAATATACGGTAGTTATTGTCGAATTAATTAATCTCCAGTGGTCGCCCTAAATAATTAGTTCAATCATTTTTGTCGTCGGTTTGTTTGTATGTTTAATTTATTTATTAACTCATTTGTAACTTCCGTAGTAATAAATATATTATTATACTAGCATCCTTCATTCAGTGTTAGTTGTCAGTTTTCGTGTATTCTCATTTGCTTTTGTCGTGAAGTTGCTAACTTTCTCACAACAATGGACACTATCGCATTCCTCAACTCATTCAAAGCTGATCTTCAGAAGGCGTACAATAACTTGGTACATTATATTGACACACGAGTAAGTGCGCTGGAAGAGATCAATAAGAAAACGATCGGCGGTTGGACTACAGTTAGGAATTCTCGCCGTCCTTCCAACTGCTACCACCCGGTTAGACCAACAACTCATGCACCACCCCAACACTTCACTTACAATAGGTTTAGTGTATTAGATGACATGTCCCTGATTCCTCCATTACCTACTCAGTTACCCTCCCGTCCAGTACCCAGACCTGTTCACACACCACGCACTGGTAAGCACAGCCGCCCAAAACCACGTAAAGTAGTGCTATCCAGAGATGATACCAACACTTCCACGCAGAAATCAAACGTGCTCATACTAGCTGATTCGCACGGTCGTCAGATGTCCTCCGTATTGCGTGGATTTCTTCCTAGCCAGTTCTCAGTCTCCGGTTTCTTTAAGCCAAACGCTCGTTTGGCTGAAGTTATTCGAGAACTGGACACTTACACTAAAAAACTCACTGAGCGGGACACAGTAATCATCATAGGTGGGCAGAACGATATCAACTTGGGTGGACATTTTAACGCGTCTGAACATCTACAGAAACTAAAAATGGCCTCCCTGCACACAAACATAGTGCTCTCTAGCCTGCCTCCACGCTTCAACGTTCCACAAATAAACCACGAAATTAACCTGGCAAACATCTCCCTAAAACATCACCTGGCAGACACAAAAATCACATTTTTTGATTTGCAACCACACCTGACTGCCAAGGACTTTACCCAGCACGGTTTACACCTGAAACCGTCTGGGAAACAGCACTTCGGTTCTCTCCTAGCTTCACATCTGACCTCACATCATCCACCTCCTCCATTACCTCCTCCTGCACGTACCTCATCTCCTCCTCCACCTCCCTCTACTTCTACCTCATCTCCTCCACCTCCCTCTGCTCCTACCTCATCACCATTTCCTCTTCCTATCTCCACACCCATTTCTTCTCCTGTCCCCGTTCTTTCACCTACTGCTTCCTCATCTCCCACGTCAACATCTATTCCTCCTGTCGCCCCCATACACCGTTACAACTTGCGCTCAGGAGTACGATGTGGTACTCGAAGGTGACAATCGCGTTCAGGTGCTGTGTGCGAGCTTCATCCGGAACTAGAAGCTGTACCAATTTCAAATTCCTCTCCACAATCTAACGTCGATTCCATTTCTCGTGAGTCACAAACTCTTTGCGAAAATAAAATAATTATATTTCATCATAATGTCCAATCCCTTTCAAACAAATTGACAGACATTGAAATTCTGGTACACGAAAATCGATTCGATTTGCTATGCCTCACAGAGCATTGGCTTTCAACTAACAACATCAACGATACTGCTATTTCTAATTATTATTTAGCAAGTTCTTACTGTCGGCAAAATTTTAAAGGCAAAAATCCCCACGGAGGTACGTGTATCTACGTTCGTAATGATATTTTATCTTCTCCACTGACAGGCTACGAGAACTTCTGCGTAGATAGTGTGTTCGAAATTTCTGCAGTTGAACTGACCGACACCGGTATTGTTGTTTTGTGTATTTATAGACCTCCTCAATCAGATCTTGACATATTTTTTCGGAACTTCGAAAATGTTTTAGAACATATCGCACATAAATCTACTAAATCTATCGTTATATGTGGTGATTTCAATATCGATTTCTTGAGTACATCCGACTCTGCACATTCACCAGTTAATCGATTCAAGAATCTTATCGACTCCTTCAACCTTATTACTACGATAAATGACCCCACTCGCCTCTCCGGCTCATCTCAAACATTGCTAGATCAAATTATAGTCAACAATGGAATCTCGTATCTCTCTGAAGTGTTTATCGCCGGATACAGTGATCACCTTGCTCAAGTATTGACTATTAATAATACACTAAAACCGCTTAAAATCCTTTACAAATTTACAAGAGAGTTTAATGACATAAATAAATCCATATTCGTAAATTATTTGCGTGAAGAAACATGGAAAGATGTTTACAATTGCCAAAACACCGACGACAAATTCAATGTATTTATCTCAACATTCCTAAAACATTACAACTCTAGTTTTCCCATAAAACGCAAGTTAATTAACACAAAAAAATACAATAGATGGATCACCCTAGGGATAAGAATTTCTTCAAAAAACAAACGCCGTTTATATTATCTTTCAAAACGCTATAACCAGCCACCCGAATTCCATAATTATTTTCGTAAATATAAGACTATTCTCCGAAAAGTAGTCTATGCAGCTAAAGTTATGGAAAACGACAGGCATATACTAAAATCGAACAACCGGATGAAAGCCATGTGGAATATTGTTAACAATTACACGTCAACTTCTGAAAATCGCGAAGAAAATGTTTCTTTACTAAACGATGGCAAGATCGTGTCAAATCCTCAGGACATCGCAAGTTTGTTTAATTCTCACTTCTCAGAAGTTGGTAAAATAACGAACTCAATATATCCAAATCAATGTCCTCCAATTATTACCACCCACATACCCAATTCTATGTTCACTTCCGAAACTAACGCCAGTGAAGTCATGGGAATCATCAGCTCCTTAAAAAACAAATTTTCACGAGGCATAGATGATATACCTGAGTTTATTGTTAAATCTTCGTCCCACGCTATATTAAATCCACTCGTAAATATTTTTAATAGTTCTTTATCGGAAGGGGTGTTTCCCAATATATTTAAGAGAGCTAAAGTGAAACCTTTACACAAGAAAGGAAACAAACTTAATATTGGAAATTACCGACCAATATCTCTACTACCCACTTTCTCAAAAATCCTAGAAAAATTGTTCTATAAGCGTCTTCTAGATTTTTTATCAAAATATAACATTCTCTCTGACGATCAACACGGTTTTAGGAAATCCTTTTCCACTACAAGCGCCATATTTTCCTTCTTAAACGATGTTACCACATCTCTAGACAGTGGAGAAAATCCTCAGGGTGTTTTTCTTGACTTATCCAAAGCATTCGATGTCATCGATCACGGAATTCTCCTTACCAAATTGCATTCTTTAGGCATTCGTGGACTTCCACATCAATGGCTAACTTCTTATTTAAAAGATAGATATCAACAAGTAGAAATATCCTATACTAAAAATAAAATACTTGAGCGTTGTCTTTCAGAAACAAAGCCACTTACTTGCGGAGTACCCCAAGGATCAATTCTCGGCCCTATACTCTTTTTATTGTATGTGAACGACATGTCATCATCCACATCAGATTGCAAAATGGTTCTTTTTGCTGATGACACTAATTTACTATGTAAACACGCCAAAGCTTAAAACGTTTTGTCTAACCTTTCGACTTGGTTCCATGCAAATCGTCTCATTGTAAACACTGACAAAACAGTGTCTATGTCATTTCACAATAGTAATACAAAATCTTTACCCCAGGTTTCTCTTTCTTTAAACGGAACACAATTAAAAACTGTCACGAATACAAAATTCTTAGGTCTCCATATTCGAGACAACCTCAAATGGAATTGTCACATTGACAATCTTAATTCCCAAGTTAAGTAATTTGTGTTACGCATTCCGAATCTTAGTTAACGCAGTTGT
>NNCF01126557.1:192807-302968 GCA_002313205.1 Laupala kohalensis | reverse complement strand
GTCTAGGGGCGTGTTTATTGTAACAATAAATCGTGAATTTAGTGTTATTTCAATTCTTATGATTTTTAAACACTATACTCAGAATAATCTATAGTTCGATAATAACTTGTACATGTAATTTTTTGCTTAAAATTACAAACATATTGATATTCTATTAGTATTATAACTCGCAGCCAACTTTTTATCTTGTCTAGGAACTTTTGCTGAAATTTTTGAATCCGCCTCTGCCTTAGGGCCCTTGATCGGAATTGATGAGATGGTCCCTTGCTTGCTTCCGGAGAGTAAATTAGTTTTTTCTTTTCCTCCACGTGGTCATACGCAGTTTGTACTGTTTTTTGACAATAAATTTATTATTATTTATTACTCAAGCAGGAAAAATCTGTAAGTATGCAGCACTGACTGAAGAATTGAAGTTATTTCATCTGGAGACCGACAAAATTGTTCCTCTTTTGATATCTGCAACTGGGATAGTGTCTAAGGCCCTGAAGAAAAGTTCAGACAATTTATATATGGGGTTCTTGGTACCTAGGACACATAAGTCCGTTTTGATGAAAACGTGTCACATAGTTAGAAAGTTTCTGTCTCAGTCATAAATGTAGTATTGTAAGGTACCTGGCATATTGCCTGTTCATTACAATCAGCCTGCTGTTAGAATGTGAAAAATAAAAGACGTAATAATAATAATAATAATAACATACTGGGAAAATTGACTAAGATGACCCCAGTTGGATATCGCTGAGAATTGAATTTTTTTACCGAATCCCGTAATACACTCTCTTTGAATACTTCCGATTTCCCACTCCACGCTACACGCTTTGCATCGCGGTGATTCGCTGTAGCCAAAGACCCTACTATTTTTCACGCATATTTTTCATTCCTATTTTCAGAATAATTTTAGGTTTGTAATATTTTTGTGAGAAATACATGTAAAACGATTATTACATTCATTCATTCTTATATACGTATTACATTTATTCTTTTCCAAAATACAACCGTTAATTTTCATAAATATTTTATCTGAACCACTATTAAATGTCAATAAATGGCTCAGTGGTTCATACGACACTTTATAGTTCAAAATTACCTAAGAAACGCGATTCTTTATCTGCTTGTCTCGTCCTGAATCTTCTAGGTGACCTTTTGCATTACAAGGGATATCATCTCTTTCCCTTTTGAGCCATCGGGTAGGGAAGACGCTACGCAAATATAAGAACCTCTCTTACCAGTCTAATAAAAGTAAAAAATACAAACCAGAAATACAAGTGGCATTTTCGTCAAGTGTGTATGGGTGGGAGGGAGGAAGTAGAGCAGCACATCATCGAACGTCTCGAAAACAAACATAGCCTATAACATTTAAAATGTACAAAAACCAAGGCGCGATAGTCCTTCCCCGATGCATACACAGTGCTAGTCGCGTGAAGTCGAATGCACGGAGCAAATCTTTCCACTAAGATGATGTTATTTCTGCCAATTCGACTCTTTTCCGACGCATTCAAATTACGCACATGAAGTAAGTTAATAGTTCAAATTGATGAGAGGTCGATATAAAATCATCAAAAGTTTTAATAGAAATATTTTAGCAGATGCTAAGGTTTTCTTAATTATTTAATAAATCAACCAAGACACACTACTTTTTTATTATTTATTAAATCACACGATTATTTATTTAATCAATCAAGACATTACTTGACAACCTATTAAGAAGTATGTATCTAAAATTCACTTTCAATTTACATAGTGAAGTCAGTAATCATCACTGTAGTTAGTGCATTTAAATCTTTTTCAACCTTATTTCTCCGTTATGATTTTCTCCTTTTGTAGAAAGATCGATAATAGTCACTAATTTCGTCTGTGTTACATCACAGGCTGTGGCTAATGAGAGAAATGTTATTTTTCGTAAAAAAAATATTGTCGTTCATAAAATACGGTAAAAGGAATTGGTCAAAATCGAACTCTAAAACCGTTAACGAGATATTGGCGAAAATAGATGTCTTGTGATATGCCCCTGACTCAACTTTCTCAAATCGGAAATGATAAGAAAATATTGGTGCGCGCAAGGAAACCCTTGCTCTCGTTCCGTCTGCCCAACAGCAGCTGCCTTCAAAATGTCGTGCGCGGCCCGCAGTTGGCGGCCGTAACGCCTCTCTCTCGGGCGCTGAATCACGGTATCGCTTCGCCGACATTACCACCACCGTTGCCCACGTTCCCCAGCAATTACGCCGTGGGCGTACTGCGTCGCCATTACATAGACATGCTGATTTCGAAGGGACTCCGTCTCTTCCCCGCCCCGGGCCGGCCGCCGGACACTCCCAATGCTGGCGTCATCATCTCTCGCCTCGTGCCGTCTCTGGCGTCACTGCGGCAGCGCAGTCCCCTTCCTCGTTACCACGATCGGACACCGAGTCGCACGCGAGGGATCCCCGAATGCTTTTCGATCTCTCGGGCGTCACGCCATGGATTATTCACTAATCCTTTTCATTAGACTTTTGAAATCATTTTAACCTCTTCATAGATTAACAAACTCACATAATCTCTTAACTGGCGGTTAGCCACGCCGCGAGGTGAAATATTAATGATGTTACATTGAATGAAAATGGGAGACGAGGCTGAGTTTTGAATACAAGTCTTCGACGCAGTGGTAGCGTATCCGTGCGTGAAACTGGAGGTCATGGGTTTGAATCCCTGTCCCGTGACCCAATTTCATTCAATATAACATCATTTTCATAGGCAAAATCCATGACATAGGCCAACACAAATATCTCACATGTCCAAAATCATTCTGCTAAAAAGTAGTACATCAAGGATTTTATTAATTAATTTTACATTTATTTTCCCAGACCATCAAACATCTGTCACTACTTTAATGAAAACGTTTTTTCTTCAAAATTATAATAAAATTTATTTTACATCGTGTTCATGAAATTTTACATTTATCCCGTTCAAGAAGAGGAAAGAAAGGTTTACAACTTAAAAGTCAGTTCACATAACTCACAGATCTGGTACATGTACACATTTCCTTCTTCCACCTAACTAAACATTTATCCCTTCTTATTTCATTCCTTTCGTAAATATTACTTTCCAAGTCCGATTCATAAATTGCTTTACCATTAAACATTCAGGGATGAAACTATATTTTGATCTTTTCAGTGTTTCTGATTTATTAGCAAAATTAAAAGACTTCGTTGCTTAAATTTCAACCAAAAAAACTAAAAACAAATTCAGAATTTTTACTCACTTACGGGGAATCTCTTTAAAGGGTTCAATGAATACTTATTATTTTTTAGCTGTCATGTAGATCCAACGTATCTCTGCCCGCGGGCTATTTTCTATACATTTTCGATCGATCGGGCTGCAACGGGATGGGGTTTGCCATGATGTTGCCTGACGAATAAAACACATGGCCATATTTATTTATTTATTTGTAACGCTATATTTTGATTCTCACCAATAAATTTGTATTATTTCATGCTGGAAAAATAAATATTATATTTATTTATTTAAAAAATTATTTTTAAGTATCACGGAGTAATTCCAAACATTTTGTTCTCTCAACGGACATACCACGTCAAATATTAATTCTGACAGCATACATTTAGAAAACAAAATTGTGCCCCCAACGTCTGATGAAACTTTTGATATAAAATGTACTTTAACTCGCTGGTTCTAAAAAGTGTTTCGCGGGCCACCAGTTGGACAGCACTGATGTAGATAAAACATTGTTATTTATTGTAAGTTTATCAAAGTCGGTGAACAACATTATCCTTTGTGTCCAGTTGGCAGCAGTCAGGTGTCTGAATATTTAGAATTATATGACCAGAGTTGTGAAAGAAGTTGTGTTTACTATCTCATTTGTTTTACTCCAAGCCTAATAACTATTACGCAAAATAACTTATTGAGATTTAGATTATTTATGAAAAGATGCTCTTTGCTGTAATTTCATTTAAATTCCTTTCCCAATTATTTCACATATCAATAAACATTGTAACTTTCAGTTTTTCCAACAGACCTTTGGATCTCACTAAACAAAATGTAGAGTCAGAATGTAATAGGGAATATTGCCTCATCTGAGCAAACGAGTTACTCCACTCTGATCCACAGCAAAATGTTTCTTCACTCTTTAAGCAGTTTCTTTACGCCTTGACCTCCGTCAAACTGTAAGAGACAACTCTATTATTAACGTTCATAATATACAATATAAATAAATAAATTACGACATTGAAAAATTAAATTTTCGAACTAAAATCTCCGGAAAATTGTATGCTTTTCGGAGTGGTTTCCTGTATTGTATCAACAATTATCGTGTTTGCTAGACAGTAGAGTATCTTACAAGATTTCATTCCCGCTTCAGAGATTTATCAATCCTCTCGACTGGCTTAGGAAAAGAATTGTGACAAGAGGAGTAATAGATCTTCAGTTGCGGGAGACGAGCAGCAGAGAGAGAGGGTGGTGCTGAATCATGTGACATCTTCCATTGCGACAAAAGTAACCTTTTAATGCTTCTTTTAGCTTTAAGAGCAGCATCAAGGACCGGGAGTTCATGAGAGCGGCACCCCAGGCTACAATGGAGAGCAGTATGCGACGGACATTAAGTGGATAACGAAGCAGAAAAGAAGGAAGGGAGAGAGACAAGAAGACTTGGGGCGCGGGTCACGTCCTCGTCCGAGTAACAGAATCAATCTCTGGCACACGGGCGTGGGTCGGGAGAAGACATCGGGGAAAGGAAGCGTGCAAACAGATTCTCTGGCGCTGGGCGAATGGAGGGGAAGTGAAGGGTTGCTGGCGAAAGGGAGTGAACAGCTCCCGTCCTCAGCCCTGAGGCTTACTCGCACCGTCGCCTCCGAGAGCGAGCGGGAAACGTCATGCTCGCCACTGTGACAAATGACAGCGCACTGCCAACCGACGTTGCATTTTCATTTTTTGCAGCTCCGTCACGGCAGTCACCGCCAAATCTCGGCGTTCCCGCGAAGGCGGACCGGCCATCGTCGCAGCGGAGAGCATGCAGCTCCGCTCTGCCCCTCCTCGGCTCGGACGCCATGGGGAACATCATAGGACACGTCTCTCCATACAGACGGGGACAAAACAAACTTCATTTCATCTGCCATTGAGGGGACAGGCGTTCAGATCCTGCCATCTTAGCATTCTGGCTTAAAACATATAAAAAATAAGCTTTTACGGAATTTGAAAACAGTAATATAAGGTCTTCAGTAAAAGTTTCTCTATATTTTTACTAAAAATACTATTTTTAATAACAACAGAGAATCGAATTTCCACTTAGAGAAATGTTCTTCCAGTACCGGCCAGTCACTGTGTGTTCTGTCAGGGGTTAAAAGCTGTTAGTTCTTCGTACTTAGTAAAGAAGAGATCAACGTGATGTTCATTGAAATATAAAGTTCATTGAGAACTTATACATTCAGGACGTCTGAGAGCCAGCTTGGGATGTCGCGCAATGTCACACCATAGAACTCGAACTACGGAACTCCCGACTCATGCGGCTCTGGGTGTCGAGAAGCGAGCCAGTTATATTCGACGCCCCCCACCACTAGCCAGTGTGAACAACTCGGCATCAGCACAGTTCTGTGCTCTATGGCACCAGTATATGCCCGTGCTACCAGTCAATGTGGTCGACGATTGTGCTTCGTTTAAGCGATTATATGATTATACAGTTTATGTTGGCACTGAAGTGAAGTGCTCACCTATTGTGTAGCCTATAACTGCAAGAATTATATAGATAGGAAATCTGGTTTATCTGCTCATGAGTAACCATAATGAAGATTACTTATTTTTATTATTAGTATAAGATAATTGAAGTGTATTACCACACTATTTGTTAATAGTAGCGCTGAAATTCAAAATAAAATAAATTTTAGTAAAGCTTTTGACTTGACAGATCATTATTTAATTTCATATGTAATTGTTAACTTAAAATTTAAATATCATTTATCGCTTTTCTCGTTACATATAGAACATTTTACATTAGACGCTTACTTTCAGTAATTATTTAAACTATTGGTCACTTAATCTTTAATGTCCTTTATGACTTAAATGACTGATTCCAGTGGAATAGATTGGATAGTAAATTATCTTTAGAATCGTGTGAATAAGTAATAATAATATTCACATTCATGGGAATGCATGTTTTATATAAATGTCCGTTTTGGTGGTCCCTGATTCCGAAAAAGTGGTTTTTGGCATAATGTCTGTCCGTTTGTCGGTCTGTCCATCTGTTCGTCTGTACTCAGCGATTCTGACTAACTGGATGAATAAATTTAATTCATGTTTCGTATTTAGGGAATAATGTTGTTCTTGCACGTGCTGTAATTCTATTTTTTACTTCAACACAAGGGGTACTTCACATAAAGAGCAAAGTTACTTTTTATACATTTCGCAAAAACGACTCTGCTTAAATTTTCAAACAATTTTGCTCAAATTTTCAAAATATCATTTATGTACGTCAATCATAGATATGTTTGATCTATAGGCTGAATAGTTTTGTTAAGTAATTTATTTTGAATACGCTAAGTAGACATTAACAGATCCAAAAGCAACCCAAAAATCAATAGGAAATGTCCAATTAATTTATAATTGACATGTTCATGAAACCAGCCTACAAAACCCCATAAATGTCACGAAAGTTTAATTAATTGCTTGTGCGGTACACGATCAGGAAGAATTGAATTGAATGAGGGTTCATGTTGAAAGAAAGCTCGATAATCTCTCCCAGAGTGGAAGCTCGTAATAACATTGTTGTATCGTGAACTTTGTCTTGAGCACAGAAGTTCCATCGGTTGTGCGGACGAGACGAGACAAAGTGCCAACGAAATTAAGGGAGAGGAAGAGACAAGGCAGGAACGTGGCCGGATGGTCGCTAGTCGTCAGGCAGAGGGTCGCTTTGGGAGTCTAGAAAGAAAATTCCCTTCATTAAAAGGGTCGAATCCCGTAACGCCCTCGAGACGAGTTTCTTAACGCCACGGGAGAGCACGCCGTGTTCCACCTCTTTCGAGGCGAGAGCTTCGTCAGGTACCCATTCGTCAGGACGCACCCGGAGCGTTGCCTGCGTCGCCTGTTCAGCTAGAAGTCGAAGAGCAGGCACGAGGCGTCTTGGAATACTGTAGGCGCATTTTAAGACAATCTTTAGGTAATATATGAGTGGTGAAATAATTATTCTACGATTTAGTGGAAAAGAAATAATAATCACTAAGATCCTCTTATGAAAATATTTCTTCACCACATATATTAATACTAAAAATGTATTGAAGAATGGTCGACAAGGATGAAATAAAAGACTATTAAGTCGCCAGCGCTGCCTAATTTTATTACATTCACCAGGGCTTGTTATAAAATGCTACACACCTCTCTTACTTCTACCATCTCCTGCAATTTGTAGGGCTCCTGCTCCCATAATACAACATGTCCATCTACATGTGATGTACTTTATCAAAAAGTGTCACAAAAAAGGTATCAACAAATTTCGTATCGTAATAAAAGTATTTCAATATGAAAATGTGTTTAAACAAATATTTGAATAAAGTTTATAGGGAAGTAGCGTAGAATTCAAATCGTGCTGTGAATATTGAGTACATATTGTGTTACTCCGTGTAAGGTTATCTACTTACGCGTAATTAATGCGTCGATGTGCGATGGAAACCCTACAATACGGTCTACCGTGTTTGAATATTTCCTCCGTATTCACCACAAAGGTAAGAGAATGCAAAGTTCGACCAGGCCTTTGACATTGCAGTGGATTCATTTTACGTTGCAGCTGTTGAGACTGACATTACGACTATCAAGCATATTAAATAGTTCCTATACCCACATATTGACGGACTTCACTGTGAGTAACAATATGACACGTTTTCACAGGTTAAGAAGTGAGATCAGAGTACTTAACAGTTAAAAAAATTACATTAGCTTCCATTAATTTTTCATTTTTTCGTTCTCAACTACTTTTACTGAGTGGCGAGAAAAGGAAGAATGTCAGAATTATTTTTACACGGTTAATCTGGTAAAAGTCTTCATGACATTTCTTGATCCTTAATTCCCCTTTTGATCTTCGCAAAATGTAAAATCTCCCTTCGCGGTCGACCACCTGAACAATAATTCTTTAGGATTAAAATTGTCTCACCAAATCAAGCATTGTTTCTTCAGAAAAAGGCAAACAATATAACTCAAAACAATGAATCACCACAATCTCATTTAAAGATTGAATGCTTGCTGTAAAATACGATGACAGAGAGACAACTTACGAATTGCGAGAAAAGAAACAGCGTAATATACTCGAGTATCTTCGTATAAGCGCAACATAGAGCACATCTCTAAGGAATGAGCAAAGTGAACAAAAATTTCGTACATTTTAGTGAGACTACGTAATTTATTTCGTCTATTAGTAGTATAATACTCTAGTTCTGGCAATGTTTGAAAGGGTATTAAGAATGAACAGATGGCAAAACAGACAAGCACTCCCAGCTAAGTGTTATCTCAGAGGAAACTTTGGCTCAACTGATATATTGCAAGTGCCTTACATGCTAGAGGCAGAAAATTGATTTTATTTACTAGTACAACGGGTATAATTCACGCTAATTATAACAATTCATAATTGCGAATAATAATGCTTATTGCATCCTCGTCCTTGCAAATGATTCCAAGCAATTGATCTTCATCAATGAAGGGAAGAACCTCCTTACTCATCAAGTGATAACGATAACTTTCTATTATTTAAAACGACTATCTTCTACGTACAAATATCTACGTTTAAAAATTATCTTATGTCCTGAATTACGATTCTGACTCCTCACCCCCTATAGATCTTATTGTTACACATCAAGCATAATATTCACTTAGATTACTAAATTTCTGTTTTCTTCCACTTTTCCGTTTACTTCACGCACTTCCGGATATCAGGTTCCGCTAGAACTCCTTTCATTTCGATCTGGTGAAACGATTCCGAACCACCAACGAACGGGAACCTCACCCGGGGAGGACGAAAGGTTCATCAGCAGCTATGAGCTCCCCACTGACGTATCGTGTTCGATAACCGCCAGTTTCAGTGACTTAATATAAATTAAATTAAAAAGCAGTGAGAAATTCAGTAGCAAGTGATTCATGATATTTCCTGTCTCAGATGAAAGAAGAATTATTTTTGGTTCGTTATTTACTTTTCCCCTTTGGAGCAGACAAATTACCAACGACATTTGAACGGTGTGGAAAGAAGGTTAAAATACCCCGGTAAGGGGATTAAAATGATGAGAAAGTAAGTATATTTCATCTTTGAGTCAGCTCTATTTTGATTAGCACGATCCAGAATCTGTTATCAAGCGTTCCAATTTCTTTTTTCTCATTTTTTACTGTAACAATTTTAATGCAATAGAGAAGGAAACAAGAAAGAAATACCGCAAAATGCAAAAAGAATGAGAGTAGTAAAAAACAGGAGATGATTATTCTTGGTATTGCTTTTCATATAATTAGTTAAAGGTATTAAGTCGCAGTCTTTGTTTTATTTGAAAACGAAAGATTTTCATCCAAATACTGTATATTAAGAAGCTACAAGACATAATACATAGAATAGTTGAGAACGTGTTACAATAACTCAACATAAGAGAAAACAAGTTAATCAAAAAATACACAAAACAGTAATGAAGTATTAAATTAGACGTGATTTCAAATCGTAGAAGATAATTGAAAATAAAAGAGGTTGAGCACAAACATATGACGAAGCAAATATTTACCCAATTTTGAAGTTCTTGTCTCATTGCAAAACAGTGAATTCAACAGAGCTACGGTAACTCACCTCCTACAGATTGAGAGGATGGGAAATTAAATATTGCCAAGGTCCTCTCACTTCTTACTAATTGGTCCTGGTATGTTACGCCCTCACAGACTCTCTTTTTGCCATTACCAAAATAAATTAGATTCGCGTCACTGACTAAAAAACTTCAACATGCACAATGCAAGATTCTGTTATACTTCGTTGGAGGTAAGAAAACCACACCCTCATTCTGTTTAACTAATTGAAAATATGGTGAATATCTTCAGACGTTCATTCTACATAAAGAAGAAGAAAAACGTGCCGTGTATTCGAGAGGTATTACACGGCAATATCAATACAAAATACTCAATTAAGACATGATAAGACAAAATTGAATTTCTCTCTGTTACGTCCAAAAACGTTACATAGATGTATTGGTTACTTATTCCGAAATTCAAAATTATTTTCACGTAAAAATTATGAAATGAATTATCTACGCCTCAAATAAACGGAAAATAATACCAGACACGTATACTCCTGACAATTTATCAACAATAGAAATAGTTATCTCCCTATGTTACGTGTAAGCTTGGTTAACAAATGTTACGAACGTGTGAATATGTCGTGGAACACATTTCAAGCATGACAAAAATCCTTTTTAATATTTCACTACGGTGCCATTTTGAATGTTTTTCAGTGTTCAAGTATAATTCAACTTCAAGGAAAACTTATATTATCTACTGGTATACCACTTCTCGAATGTATTATTTTTATTACGGATTATTCTTTAGAAGGATCTCCGGATCTCCAATACGTTCATATTTAAAATAAAATCAAAAGTAACTTAACATATCGATCTAGATGTTTATTATATTTCCAGACTTATATGGTTCATGAAGGAGGTGAGTCATAGTTACCATTCGTAAATACATTAATGACATTTCCACGTTTTGCCATGGTTAACAACTTTGTTTCATAACACGTTCGACGGCATTGAAATGAGTATAGGAAATTTATGGCAGGAAAATGGCATTCTATCAGAAATTTCCTACACAGATGCAATGATGACGACGGCCATGCCGTCAAAAACATGTTAAGAAACAAAAGTTTTACCATGGTAAAACGTGGAAATTTCATTAATGTTATATGGTTTGATGAATTATATAGAATTGATGAATGAAATTTAAAGAATAAAAAACAATAAATCTCAATAAAAGAAAATACAGAGGTTTTAAGGAATTTTTCGTAGCCAAAATTTAAAAAATGACTTTACCGTATACTTTCTCCTGTGGTAATGGATTATTTCAATTAATACAACAATACAAAATGAATACATGTGTTAGATATTTTTATTCGAATTGCCCTACTTAGGAGCGAATTTTGACTCAAATTATGTAGTTTTGTGACGATCTCTCTTGCTTTCTCTGTTGTAGACCATACATCTTTTTCAGAGCCACCATCCTTTGCGACAACACTTCTCAGGTAAGTAAAAGAAGAGACACGATTAAGTGGTCCTTCTTGAATAATCCTGTTTACTCTTTGTTTTTGTTTTTCAATTTCCAAGGTCGAGCTTCATTGGTTCTAATATACTCTAATGGTTGTTTCAAATAAATCTCCCACTTTTCCTTTGTATCTCACCATATTGCGAAAATTCTCATACCCACCGAAATCGATATTTTTGTATATATACTCAAAGCCATTAATATACACTTTCCATCCATAAAGTGTAAATAATTTAAAAAATCTCTGAACAAGTAATGTAAATGAGATTGGTAGTACTCTATGAACTGTTCGATAATGATTCAAACTATATGATTTGATCTATGTAGAATCTGTTCTGCGAGAATCCAGCATGATCTGATCTAAGAAATATTTTTAGATGGTGTATTATTGTCTAGACTTACACTATTAAAGATTTGCTGACTGTCGAGGGAAAGATTATTCCTCGCCTGTACGACAAGATCTTTTCGGGTACTTCCTTCCAATCAGTAGAATATCATTCACAATTCTAGATGTCGTTGAACTGGTTGAGTGCATTGCATTCGGAGCCTCTCTGAAGGCATTGCGTACAATCCTGACGCTTACTCTCTTTTTATCTTTTAAATGGCTTTTAATTTTTTTTTCATTAATTTCTAGTTTATGACTGCTGCGTGGTAAAGATTTTACTCCAACAACATAGTTGGAATTTAGAACATCCTTAAAGTGTATCGTTGTAACTTGTTTTCGCAACTTGTACTCTTCACGGGCACATTGTATTACTTTCAGGGTTCACTGGATTCTTTTCGTATTATGTTCTAGAGTTCTTTAGTATTTCCCGAGCCTGTAGCACCTTACTCCTGTTCCGTTAGAACCCGTAAAAAGTTTCACGTAAAACACCTTTTTTTATATTTCGATCTCCTTATATCCCTTTAACAAAAGTGTCTTGGATTTTATTCTTAGTCCTGCTTTTCACTGATTCCTATTTCAAGAACTCTCCTCTGTTCGATCTTTTCGAGTGTCTTCATGGATTCACTCTTTCTTGTCTTGCTCATCGCAACCTAAAGTTGTTTTACATTTATTAATTAACTCTTAGTATCTAGCCATCTGTATATAATATCTTGCATACTGTTCATCCCTTTACCACAGTGGTGTCATGGAGAATTTAGCAGTGCCAGAACGCTGAATTTCCCATACTCCCCAACAAAAGGAGGTCTCTCATTTCGGAAAAGTTTCTTAAAATTTATGTGCTAATGTTTGTATTTTGCCTTTTGGGGTCGATTTTCGGCATCAGAACTTAACCATTTCTGTGAAATAAACTCTTATGTAAACATATAAGTTAAAAAAAACGTTCCAAAAACCAGTGCCGGAACGGTGTACCGGTGCGTTGCGGCACCATGACACCACTGCTTTACCACCATATTCGTACGTCCAAATTTACGATGCAACTTAGATTTTTGATATATTACTTTTTGTACCTCTTTTCACGTTATCTGACTGATATTATACATTCGTTTCATCACTTTTCATCTTTTTCTGCACTGAAAAAAAATCTAAGAATTCCGGTAACTATATAGCGGTCCGAACAAATTCCTGTACTTCTATTCATTACATCAAACAGGGACCTTCTCCATTTGCTACTGAAAATGATCTTTCACGTTCTGATGTTCTGTTCCTGGACCACGAGCCTCCATCTCATTACTCAAACCACAATTGTCACACAACACCACAAAATTCCTCTGTAGCGGTATCGGGAGTTTATTCTTCAGACGCATAACATTTTACGACAAATAAATTACGTACCTTGGTTTTAATTGTCCTAAAATTTCTGGAATTGGTGTCCATTCTAACAATAAAATTTCCCCATTTTTATTTATTAAAAACTCAACTCTCACCAGAGGTACTTACATCATCCTCTCGCAATCAAGGGTACAAAAATATATCTCCACTAGTTGCAGTAACTTCCCCAGAGCCATTGGACAGAACTATACTAACCCACTTAGCTCAAACAAATGCTTTCGTATTATGTCTCAAACTGGATAGTATAATTTACTAATATTATACGTGAAAGATAGATTTGAACAGCTTAATAGCATTATCTATCACCAAAGTTTCAGTTGGTCGGGAATGGTGATGTAGTGTGAAATGGCTGAGTGAATTAATGCAGTGAGGAAAATGGAGGTCGCTGAGTTCCAGTGATAAAGTAAACGGTAAAGAACGTACAAGAGATAGACTTTTATGCTTCGAACCGCTGCACAATCGGAAGCTTGTGAGTGGGCCTCGCGGGCCCCACTAAAAGCAGTCGTGCTTTCACTACGTTTCGCTCTCGTTCATGAGATGCGTATCAGAAAGAACTGATATCAGCTTTTCCCGTATTCTATGGATCTTCTACTCACCACACAATTAGAAGCTACGTTTCGTGACCCTTAGATAAACTTAAGTAAGCCAAAGGAAACAAATCAATAGAAAAGAACTAGTCATATTCATTTGAGTAAGCCATTGCTGCCAAGAACGTGAATGTAAAGTTATGTAGAAATCGTTTTCAAATACACTGATGATTCTAATATCTCTACGTATTTAATTAAAAACTTGCAGTTTCTTTTGCATGTCATGACAACTTCCAACAAAAGTGCTAATACAATGATGCCTCGGTTTTCGTCTATAATCCGTCCTGAAACAATCGGCAAAGTCTGAAACCAATGAAAACACTGGTAATTGTTTACGTATGAATCAATATAAATCCAAATAATTCGTAATAGTACTCCAAAATACAAATATAAAACGCTTTTTATGGAGAATAAATACAGTTTGAAATATTGAAATCAGTAAGAAAAAGACTAATGTGAAGAATAAATTAACATTCCACTCTCCTTCTTAGTCTTTTGGCACCAGATCCGGCTTCAGAGTCAGAGGATACATGTCACTCGAGATAGCAGTCCAAAGAAGTCTGTATCCGCCTACTCTTTAAGATTTACCCAATAAAGAGAAATTATCATTAAACAAGTAGTATACACTCTCTGCAACAGCCTTGTGTGGGTCATTATTCTTCACAGAGTCAATGAAACTCATTTGGGGTGATGGGAGATACAACGCCACTCTGAGGACAACGTGTGGGTCACCCATTGTTTTCGCGGAATTTGCTGCGCGGCTACGTGAGCACGCTGACAAAATCCGAGGCAACCGGAGAATACAGTGAGAAATTTTTCGCGGAAAAAATTAACAAGATCCGAAACCGACGATAAACAAATTCAACGAAAACCAAGGTAGTACTGCACTACGAAATTAATAAACCTGTCAAGTATCAGGTAGCAGAGGACAGCGTAACTCTCGTGAACTGAATAAAACTTTTAAATTCAGTTTCATACTTTTATTCCTCCCCATAATTCAAGATAAGACTTCTTTAATTTTATTTTCAATCAAAACGAGTATTCCTATATTATTTATTGCTTAGAAAGAGTTTAAACCATACATTTCGAACAATTCATATTGTTCCAATACTTGAAGGGAAAAAAAATTTTGTTTCATTTTTCTATTCACATAGAGCGAGAATCTGTATCTTAACAGTTTATACTATTGGCATTGACGTCAAAAGGGTGTTCCCACCTATACCACTTATATTGTTTTTTTGCATTTACTAAAGCATTTCGTAGTTAATCCTTTATCAATTAATACGCATTGTGCATCAATTAATATGCACTATGATGCTCGTAATTCAATTAACCCATAAAATCGACATCATCATCGGAGTTGGAGAGTGCTCAACTAAAAGTTAAACGAAACCCCATAGAATTACTGTCTGACATGCCTCCTCCATCTCCTATGCACAATCCCACAATTTGTGCAATCATATTCCTTACCGCACGGGTTAACCGTTGCTCTTGTGCAGAATCAGTGGGAGAGTGGAGTTCCTACATGCTTCCCGTGCTCTCATTAAGAACGAACTACGCCAACCTGCTGCAAGGAACACAGAGTAAGGCGAGGGTGGCTTCGAAGGTGTGCTTAAGCATAGTTGCAAATTCCGCCAGCCAATGCCGCAGCTATAAATTCGTACAGGCATTCGTCAACACTTTAAGCTTGACCACACGACCGCCGAGGACTTATCGAAGTTTCGCATTGTCTCCTCGTCGGTGTGACCGCTGCGGTCGACCCCGTCCTATAGACGTGTCTCCCGCACGCTGCCATTCCATGCACAACTTTAAGTCCCGCTCGATTACGCGACCTGGCAGGGATAGGAGAACGGTGTTGGGAGGAGGAAGAAGGGGAGCATGAGCGGACCATGATTTCAAGTGGCTGACAGTAAGCTGGTGGTTGCGCGTCGCCTAGCGTCACTGTCGGTAGACAGATGACCTGGATTACGCACTCAAGCCACTCTGGCTCCGACGCCCGCGTTGCTGCTCGCCGGTCGCGCTCGCATGACACGAGCGTAATCAGGCGCTCGATAACCGCACCGTGTTCTTTTCCGTTCGCCAGCCATCAGTCAGTCAGCCGTATTCATCTTATCTGGAATGCCCGGTTTCCTGGAAACACGACGCTACAAAGAGCGTTAGTCGCACTCCATTTTACGGGATTTTCCAGACAGAATTTTTTTTGGAGAGCTAGCATGACCTGTAGCTTGCTTGAACCTCAGTGGTCGCACAAGAGACACGGGGTTCTTAAATCTTCGGAGGCAATCTCGTGCTCTGTATCTTGCAATGGCATTTACCCCTTGAAAAAGATAACTCCCAGGCTATAATACACTAGCAAATTGATCACCCAAATTAACCATGAGATATGTGGGGAAGGTCATAGTATACGAATACAAATTTATAACCTCACAGTAAAGGAGCTCTGGGATTTTATGTTTCACAGGGGGATATTTGAAAAAATTGTGTAAATCTTAAAAAACAATAAAGCAAAAATTGATACTAAAATGAAACAATGAAGGTATGAATCTGAACTATATTCAAAAGTAGACTCAAAAAATGGTTTCCTAACACAGTTGACATTCAGATGTATAAGTATCACCTAACCCAGTTACAATTTTGCATTCTATCAATGGAAAAGTCTACAGCTTCCCTTCTTTCTAGCGTTCATTTCAGTCAATATTCTCGTCATTCCCCATTAAAGAGAGAAATTACTTTTCTCCTTTAAATTTAGGATGAGAGGATAGTACAGTTACTACACAGCATAGGCTTATTATTTTTATGATCAAATGAATTATCTAAGACTAATCATGGTAACAATAGCTAAAAAAATCCAAACGAGAGAACATATACATGACCCTGTAAATAAATATGGTAAGGGAAAATGCAAATTTTCAAAAACTGGTAATAAATTCCAGACTAATATATCTAAATTAATATTCAGTTCAAATCTAATCCAGTTCAATAACATACTGGTGCATGAGTTACAAAATTTGGTATTTTTATCTGGTCCCCCACCAGAGATATCAATCGTCCAATTTCAAAGTTTTCATGAATTTTCAATGTTGAAAAGCTATAAAAAGTTATCGGACAAGTATTAGCCATCATACTTTCTGTGTTTTCACGAGAAACTCCTTCCTTGTAAAACTGCCCCCTGAAAAGTGCTGGTCGGCCAATAACAAATGATAAGTTTAACAGTGAATTTCGTTAGTTAATCATCACCGAAGATGTTTTTTCTTCATTCAACGGATACATAATATTGAGGCGAACATGTTGAACTTATTGATTTTTTATTCACATGTATAGGACTAACGAATCTTGAGATACTAGCTTTTCTGTTTAAGTCTGGAAATGCGAAAATCAGAAACAAAATTTTTCACCATTAGAAAACAGTTCGGTATAAAAAATCTAATTTTACCTGTTTTGCTTAAGACACTTGATGTAACTAACAATAATAATATTAGAGTATAGTCAAGCGACCTGTGCTATAGAATTCTATACATTACATAGTCAAACGATCTGCTCTGAACCACTTTGATGGTTTGAACCCATTCGGTTTGAGGATACATTACTTCCCTCAACTCATCAACACTCTCAACAACGGTGATGGAACACTGCCTTGTGCAGTCTCCCCATCAAATGCCGAATGAATAAATAAAATCATGGACAAAGTACTCATAATAGTTTTAATATCACGGAGACATCTGATGAAGATTAATATTAAATTATCCTCGAATATAAATACAGCAAGGGAATATAATCTCTTGTTACTTGTCACTGCATATTTTCCATGTCTTGTAATTCTGCGTCACCGGTCATCCACTTAACAGAGTTTTTACATCACAATAATGATTGAATCATACTTTCCATTTTTGACATATATTCCAGATTTTGTAGATTCACAAAAAAATTGTAAGAGAAAGTGCTAAATAACTTGTTCATAGTAAGAATCTCTTAAGTTTAGGAAAAGTATAATAATCTAAGGAAATTGTTATCATATAGATCTTGACGGAAATGCAATTCAAAGTGAATGAGACAATACAGATCATCTTGACGAAACTTTTCGCAAGGAGCCAAATATGTCCACGTACAACTCAAGATTCACTTCCCCGCTCCTGTCGTCTCCACACGAGGTGCACTCCGTAAGTTGGGGGACAACTACCACCTTCAACAAGCACTGGCCCCCAGCCGCGCCGAATCTTCATCGAAAACCTCCATCGGTCCAACTCGCACAACATTGAGGAGACTGCGCTAGTGAATATATATGAATATATTTTCGGGTGATGAACTTGAAGTAGGAAGAATAATGGAATAGAAAATAACGAATGATGGAATTTTCCTCTCAATCGCTTCCCACACGACACTTAAATTTAGTGAATGATGTGAGAGTATAATTATTCCCTGGTAATTTCTGCCACTACATGAAGTTAGTTTCCATGCTATCATTACTAATCGAAACAGTGAAATTAATGCATGCAGTGGGATTTCAAGAATCATTAAAAGAGGAAATCATTTAAACTAACTAATGAATATGGATTTTGAAGTCCACTAAATGACGCTAAATATTCTTCTAACACAGGTTTCCGCTTTCGCCTGCAATATCGTTCAAAACATTTTGACGCTAGTCTCAAACACGGGGTCTCGATCAGCGAAATAATCGTACAATGGAGACCCCAGAGACCAAATCCGCTCTAAAGGACTTCACAGCTCGAATTAAGAGTTCCGAGTCAGAGAAGAATTATGAGAATATGGCGCCCAGCCCCGATCAATATTCGTGGTTCTTGGGCATGGCGCGATAAGAGGGACAGCAAGACCGCCCTACGAAGAACCAGAAGAGAAAAAATAGAGTGAAGTAAGGAACACTAGAAGAACGAATGAAATGTGGGATAAAACACGCTGATATGAGAAAGGTGAGGTCGTCAGAGCTAAAGCCAGACAAAAGATAGGGAGGAATTAAAGGAAACAAAATAGAAGAGGAAAGTGTAAATCTGTATACATATGAGAAATAAATTGGAATAATGTGGGAGAGGAGAGGGTCAGCAGGAAGATGGAACGAAGAAGAAAAAAAGCTTGGCTCCGTGGCACAGAGTGAACGGAGACGATCGACAGCGCCTAAGTTTCTGGGGAAAGCGCTACGATCCGTGTCTTTCTTATCTCAATACATTCACTCTTTCAGGTTCGAAGAGGCGTCACTATTCGAATAATTTTAAAGGTTCATTTTGAAACGCCCATAGAAAGTTTCAAATTGAAATGAGCAATTTAATAAGGATTTGATTTCGTAATAACCATTGCAAAAACTTGGATTATTTGGCACAATACATGATTCATTCACTTCATTCATTCGACAAGACATTCTTCATTCAATTTGGGATAGAATGTATGATTCATTCACTTCATTCATTCGACAAGAATGACATGTCTATCAACTATTTGTAAACGAACATAGATTAGAAGTGTATTAGTTTCCTACGCATGTTTCCGTCGGATATATATAGCGCCGTATCCTGTTCATTGTAGTATTCAGTTTTATTCATGCTGTTGTTCCAAACATTTAAAGTGATATAATAGGGTCTCTAAAACTATTAAATTATAGACGTGGAGTGAAATAGAAAATAAAACACGTAAAAAGTATATATGTTGATATAAAAATTAATTTTATTATTTCATTATTTTCCTTTTTTACATATTAAGTAACATTGTAATTATTTGCGTTATAAACCATTCGCTCGCCTTGCTTTTTTAAGTTTAGGTTTTCTATCAACACTACTTAAATTCCAAATTAATTTTTAGAAGGATATTTTTACAGAAATAATATCAAAGGAAATAGTGCGCTTGGTAGTACTTGCATCTCGATTAGAAATAAAATTTAATCGTATCCGTCGTTTGTTTTTAAGACTCTCAGCTCAATAGGTAGAAATCCATGGTTAACTGTGGCTATCAATTTATTGTAAAATGTCATCATTCGATTTATTGTGAAATGTTGCTGGATCAGATGGGATGAACAGTGTGATTTCGCATTATTGTAAAATATTTTAAGCGGAATACGTGACATAGCTCAAATATTGACTTTAAAGATTAACTCAAATCACTTAAAAGCTTTCTCAAGTAGGCATTTAAGTAACAAAGTTGCTTCCGCAAAGTTTAATCTTCGTCATGCTCAGTTCTTAACTGCTTTTACGACAAACTATGGATGATACTTCATAACTGTACGAATTTTGTTTTATGAAATTATCTGCCTGGTATTATACGTTAGTGTATTTAAAACTAATATTTCAGGTCAAATCCATATAATTCATGCGGCGAGTTGTATATTTATCAATTACTTAGAATATTTTTTTGTATAAATATATACGTTATTTCCCTTCTTGTCGAAAAATAATTTTATTCAGTAACAATTGTTCTACTACTACGAATTATGTCACCTACAATGCAAATTGGGATGCTGCTGCTCACTCATCACCGGTATTAAATATGTGGCACGCGTTGCGTGATAATGTTGTCCTCTGCCGAGGAGGACAAATTTGTTTCCACCACGAAGAGCAGCGGAATATAACTGTGCTTCTGACAGAAGGGACTCTTCAATGGGACGCGCGGTGCGCTTTTCCTCACAGCAACGGCTGCTTCATTCCGCCTGCAACCCTCCAAACCCCCGGCGCGCTCCAACTTATTAATCAAGCAGAGCTCAGCAAATTCCAGAGAAATGATAGGAAGAGCCGAGAGTACAGACTTCCGGAGCCGCGAATCGAAAGCAAATATTTGCATTGGAGTCTCCAAGTGTCACACAAACATGTATCATGAGCTAAGCGCGCGACTCAGGTTCCAGAGCAGCGATGCATACCATACGTCTCAGCTCCAAACGGACACACTCAGAAATTTACGACACGATTTCAAATAAAATAAAGAAAAGCATTACAGAGAGTGGAATCGTTTGGGTACAAATATTCTCATCGACTCATTTTCAATGAATGTTCGAAAATAGTATAAGGAACCTGACAAATATAAGAAATGACAAAAATAAATTTCCTTTATAATATCTAAAGAATATTAAGGGTGGCTGATGGTCATTTTCGCACACGTTCAATGTACAACGATCATCCACTCTTGGATTGTATCTTTTTAAAATGTACCATCCTCGAAGAAGTTTTTATTTCATCGTTATATAAAACTGTAAAATAAATTTTAAACAAATACATAAATTTTTACTACAAATTTCGAAGAAAAATCTTTTATGTAATTCATAAAAGTGAATTTTAAAGTTACATGTTTCTTTTGTTCAGACTATCAGCAACGTGACATGAGCACTGTGTCCAGAATTTTTAAATGATTTCGATTGATTCAACACATGAAATGAAATTTATTTTTTATTTAGAAAGAAAGTAAAATATGGTACCCTGAGCATTCGGCTGTTTTCTTCTACAACGTTTCCTGCAGATTTTCTCTAGGGGAAAAAACCCAAGGTGCTTAAAGAAAAACGTCTCCTCCGCCTATTACCGGAGTGAGCGCGCTCTTAAGTCGCCGTGTCTTCTACAGAAACTGCTCACTAGCCAAACTAACAATTCAGTTTCATTGCCATCCCACAGCAAAGGGGCGTTTATAATGCATCTCCAGAACGCCTGTGTTCCCTGTCTCATAAGACGTGTTAGCAACAAACAAAATGGTCGCCTCGGGTACCTTTAAACTCACTTCTTTTTACATAACGACATCCCCATTATTACCGGAGGCTCTTCAAATAGGGAGGAAGTTTTATCTTCCTAAGCTGTGGCCATAGCCACGAATGTCGAAGCACTGTGGGGTGGTGTTAACACCGTATCTTTTGTATCCACAGAATCCTCTATACTATCAAAGTTAATCAGCGTCTACTTGCTAGGAATCAACGTTCTGTCATATCTCTAATTGCCTCTAGCACATAGTTATATGGTCCGAAATGCGCTCCATCTACCTCGGTGATAAAGTGACTCGCAGCTTCTTGAATTAAAACCAAATTGACGAAGGAACTAGAGGACGAGAGGAAGGTTCATAAAGTTTCCTATACCTCGAGCGGAATCAAACTTGCAACTTGCGTTTCGTTTGCAGATTTAAGAGCCGTATCCAAGTAGGAAGAGGCAGCGTCGCGGCGGCGTCTTGAGTCTTTCATTAAAATGTCGAGCTGGAGGGAATAGAAACAAACATTTCACACGTTCCATAATTCGAAAAAAAAATGTAAAATTTTTCAACAAAATGTGGAATAAGTTTACTTCTTCGCTTAATCTCAGACCGTAGATGGATTTAAGAATTAGAACCGTGAGTTTAAAATGGAGATTCTTATCTTGGATTTCTATGTAAAAGCATGCGAAAGGTTAACATACACGTCGTTGCAAAAATGTCTCATTAAACGAAATTAATCTATTTGCAATAGTATTTGGGTGTCTTGTGCCGAAGTAGATCGTGCACCCTCTTTCTATCTCTGTTTCACACCACGGATGATCCAAGTATAATGTGCAGTGGTGGACAAAGCGGATCTGCAAAAGGTTTTCTCGGTGTTCTCCTACACTCCCTGTCTCTCATTCCACCACAACAATCGCACGTCATCAACGTCTTCATTTGCATGCACCATCACCATTATAATCATCTCTCCATTCAACCTTACAACATAGCTACCTCTGTTCATAAAACCACAGAAAATAAGCTCGCGATGGGGAAAATAGACGGAGAAACACTCCTTGGTGCAGTTTTTGCAGTTCCATGACCGTACGAATAATAATGATACATCTATTCAAGAAACTTTAACAAAAATTATTTCACCATCAAAAGAAAATACGAAATGACCGCAAAATACCAGTTCTGTTTCAGTATCGTGACTACATAATTTCATAAAAGTTAAAACAGCGGAGTAATTCCCATACGACGAGAGTACTTTCTTCTTTGAAATAAAATACACAACCGTTGTGAACTGATTGTCCATGTATAGGTTTTTCTTTTAAAATATTTCATGTTTTAAACTTGTGATGAATTGTGGTGACTTTCTCGAAACGAAATATCGTAGAATCCATTTGAACTGACGTATATAGACATTTTTGAAACTCTTCTGGTATATTTTTATTTTAGATGACCGATATTAAGAATTCTGTAGTGGATCACATGATGCCATGTTTGAGATCGTGACACAGATCAGCAATAATCATATTTTATGACTGACGATTTCATAGCTCTTCGCGAAATGAACTTTGTAAACGGCAAGTTTATGCATTTCCAGTATGTAATAAAAACCTCCTCGAAAGCCCAAACGTCTGGGAGACCAGCCAATTGGCTATACAACCCGATAAACTAAACCAAGTAAGAGCGTTCCATTTCGTCGAGAGCGGAAAGCTCGCAAGACTTTTTGGGAAGATCGAAATGTCTTCCATTCGGCCCGATCACGCACTTAATTTTTGGGATAACGTTTTGCTGTTACATCATTATTAATATGATTTCACATCGATGGACAAGAGCTCCCAGAAAATCATATCAACGAAGAAGCATCTCCAACGACGAAAGAGCTTCTTCGTCAATGAATTTTTAAATATAGTACTTTATTAATGAATTCCCATAACTGTGTACCGTTAATATCAGTTACAATTGATTTTAATAAATAATAAGGTATATGTATTTGACGTTTCCCTTCAAATTCCTTATGAAACCCTGACTGACCCTTCCAATTACTATAAGTTATTATTAGATGTTCTGTACTTGACTATTTATCACTAATTAGACATTACTAACTGCTGCAGAGGAATATCTCCAAGTAAAAAACGTTTATAAATCACAAATACAAATTGTAAATAATTCAATCAAGTACTCTGGAAGAAATTTATTGGCAAGTCTTTCCAAGACTGGGAGCAAATTTGGGACGAAGTTATATTCTAATGCACCCTTTTTTAATTATATGGTTAACAACAACGTGCATTAAGATAATTATTTAAAAAAATAAGGATTCGGTACTTCTGATGTGCTTACCACAATTTATTCTGCTCTTTTCCTGGCATAAAATATTACATAAAATGTACATGAACACAACTTCGCTACCAACACAATGCAATACAAAAAAACCCTGCAATTTTGTTGTGCAATATTACATTTAGCTCATTTAATATGTCCGTGCATTTACATTTACCAATTATACAATAAACCTATGTCAAGAATGAATCAAAACAAGCATGAAATGAGCAATACTTTATTCTTTTTCGGCAGAAAAAATTAATAGTTCTTTTAACACCTTCTTGTCTCTTCTTTCTTCTTGAAAAAACAAAATTTAAAACAATTGCGACAGACTCGATTCCAATGAGACTTTTGTAAGATACTAGCTTCTCACTGAATTACAGAGATACAAATCCCTAATCATTGAAATCACTGCGCTTAAATGTTCGTCTCACAGAGACGTATACCCACACCCAGAATACAGTCTTCGAAATCGTGTCCAACCACAGCGTGGCAGAAACACACCCTTCTTCAGCGAAGTCTGCTACTGCTGCTACTCGGCTCTTACAGCGACCTTGAACCGTCGACTGCTCGCGATACTGTTCTCCAAGCGTTTTGTTCGTCCTCGATTGAGCTCGCGGCAAATTATTTCAGTCACCGACGTGCTACCGTTTTCGTGTTTCGTATAATATGTATTTCGGAAAACTTTTTCAACGCATAAATGGCTTCACTTGAAGCCCTCGAACAATGTTTCGTACGCGTTCAACTTGCGTCTTTCTCGGCCGTTCGTTAATAAATTTAGTTGCGGTACGGACCACAAAATTTAATTCTTTCAAACTGCGTATTTACGTTCCTTCGTTTCGATCCACGGATCATCCGATACAATGTTTCTCGAAATACTTAAACTCAAATCGTACTCTTTGACGAACTACGGAACAGTCAGTGCGACCATCCCCTCTGATGAGCCGTGTGAGAATGAGAACCAACTGTCCTCTCCGATGACCCGCGTAAGATTGAGAACAATACCTGTCGCATTTCCTCCTTCTCAGCAATTCTCCCCACTCCAATTTAAATTTAACGCACGGTGCATCCCGCCAATCAATTATCTCTAACACGTTTCGCGTCAAGGTGTATTCACATTTTTCCTATCACTATCGAATTTCCAAAGTTTCTATCTGCGTCTCATACCTCACAGAACGCGGTCCTATTTGACGCTCATTCAAATTAGTACCCTATAGGGTTTTCGGTTCTAATTGAGCCATTATTTTCCGCACATGTTTCAAAATAATATCTTATAATCCTCTAACGAATCCGGGTCGTTAGAATATATTACCATTTACCATGTTACCATTTTAGAACGGTTTAGCTGAATGTTATGGGAAAATAGTATATGAACCTTAGCAACAAGAAAAATGGCGATAAGCCATTGAAGTATTGAGGAAGATTTACCAAGATGTAACAGGTAATTAGTGCACGCGAACTGCTGTGTGACAAATATTCCAGATGAATTTTTTATGTTCATTGCAATCATTATGAAACTTGTAGGAGGTTTCAATCTTTCTCACAGATAATTTAAGTTCCACAAAGAATTCTAGGCTGAATGACACAGGTTTGTGAACCATAGTAGTAACGCGCTGACCCGGTGATCACAATATCTTTTTTTTTTTTGGTTGGGGCTTTAGGGCTCGTCAACATCGAGGTCATTAGAACCCATATCACAACATCCGCGGAGCAAATCACACAATGGATATTTTCTCAAATTAAATTTTATCAACATTTTTTTATTATATTTTCCAGAATTCATTGAGAATATTTCATATTTGTGGCTGTTTTTTACTGCGTATTCGTTTGTGCAAACTTTGTTCAGATTTCTTGGTCAAGATTCCTACTTTATTTCTCTCGGGGTACATACTCCATGCTGAGAAAATAATATTTTCACACGTTACATGTGACTATTAACTGATGAGATTGCAACTGAGCAAGTGGGACGTTAATATTTGCTCCATATTCCGTTCCGAAACTCGTTAACGTAATCGGGGAAGAGGAAGGTTCACGAAATAGTGCAGGTGTCGCAGGCAAGTTAACGGGAGCTAGAATTCATGAGCGCGCAGTATATGGATGGTATGCAAAAGAAGAGGGGTGGGTGGGAGACGGTACACACAGTGTGGACAGTTCGAAAGGAACCAACATAGCAAGACGGAAGATAAGAGATATGCCAGCACACCATATAATGTGATCCTGATTATATCATCCAATCGCCCTTTTCATACACACATTCATCGAAATGAATGTTAAAAGAGGAAATGGTGAATGAGTTAACAGCAAAGGCTGGGATAAAGATAGAGAGGAGCAAGCAACTATTTCGAGAATATAACGTGAATCGAGAACTACGATAGGTAATGCCGCTAAATTAAACAATTCTAAGAAAATGTTTGTCATTGAAAGCACGATAGCAGAAACAAAAGTGTATAATAATTAGTTATGCATATATTTCTTCCGTGAACCATCTTGTACAATTGTATCATACGAACGAGTGGAGTAAAAGATATCATCCCTGCTATCTAAGCAGGACACTTCTGGTTCGATTCCCGTTTCGTCGTTTCCATGTGTCAAACATATCTCCACATGTAGGTTTACAGAAGAGATTTATATACATCGACCTTTAACTTGTAGGCACATGTGATACTGATACTTATGTCGCTTGGTGTCACTTGTTCACTGTGTGTGTTCCAAGTCTTCCGAAGAATCAGGCCTGGAGGGAAATTCTTTGCAGTTGCGGAAAGCGAATGGGTGGTGTAGTTGTTATCAATTCTCTAATAAAAATTGGATATTTCGGGCGCGATTACCGGCTCGGTGCTACTTTTATTTGATCGTCATCATCAGAATAATTTGTTATATTTTAATATATTTTATCTAAACAACTTTGCTAAATTACTAGATAACCAATTAAATGTTACCCTACATAAATGACATGTTTTCAGCAACAGCTATTCGTAAAAAGAATCCAGTTTAAGTATGATAAGTTTAAGAAAAAATCTACAGCCACCTCGTTAATCTCGAAAATGAAACTTAAATATATAAAATGTAGAACGAATGAGTATTAATAAAACCTAGTTTTAGAATGAAGTAGAATCATCATTCTAAAAAGAAGTTAAATACTACAATTCTTACCAGAACAATAAATCCATATGTTAGATATACTTCGCAAACAAAATATTATTAAGTGATCGATCACCTAATAACAAAATATTGCTGATAGATCTATTAGCACTTTATGGCATAATATAGAAACTATATTCTTATTAGTTAAATTTAATTTTATTCTTTTCAACTGTATTAAAATTAAATGTCATGTTGATTACTGTGACAAAAGAAATGGGAAAATGTCACATCTGGTTTACTAAAAACTCACACCGTCAACTTAGTTGTTTTATAACATACGGTTGATGAACAAATGCCGGAGACAGATGATTAGGAAATATAAGCCAAGCTTCCAATGTCGTCATGGAATGTCAAAATGTCACACAGAATTAAACCTTTCCATTGTGCGGGAACATGTAATGATATATCACGAGACGGAAACAAAAATTACATAGATCTGAAATGAATGTCATGAAGTACATCAAGATATTATTTTTCTGTTAAAGTACACTACCATAATAACCGATAGTCCGGAAATTCGCCGCCCAACATGCAATCCTCTGCACCTGGAAGCAGTCTACCTCCTCGAAACAAACTACCTATCATGTGGTTCAACGAAGGGGAAATTCATAAAACAAAAGCAATAATAATAGAAACAGAACACCACAAAATCAACAACTCATGTATCATCTTTTCGAACATGTCATTATTCAGAATAATGAAATTAATAGGAGAGTTCAAATTATAATTGAGACAAAGAAAGTAACTGGCATCGTGATTTGAATCGGTTATTACAGAAACCCGTCAAGTGCCAAAAAATTCGAAAATGAGTTAGAAACGGAATATTATTCATTGGAGGTAGGTGCATCGTTTAATACAGAAACGAACCGAATATCATTGCCGTGAGGTTGTTAAAATAGAGGGAGAATATTGCGTTTATTGCAGTAACCCGTCAAGTGATGTCGTTTAACAGGTTTCTGCGCTAAACCGTTGAGATTGTTGGGACGTTGTTCCCTCAGTATCTTTGTCAGTCTGTTATTGTATTCATTCAGTCACGCTCATCGCTCTTAAAGAACCAATTATTTGTTTTGCTTAGCAGTAAAGTTTGTTATAATAGTTGTTACTTTTATATGTTAGTTAAGTTTAAAAAGTGCGTGTGTGTATATGGTTATGAGTGAATCATTCTGTTTATGATAAGTCAGTCATGTCAAGTTCAGTTAAGGAAGAACCTGCGCTTTTACAAGAAGACATGAAATAACACATGAGGATTCGTACAAGTGTAATAAAATTCATAAAACAAGAGTAAAAGGCGAGACCTGTCAATTATTAAAAAAATTTAGTTCCTCAGAAAATCAAGCCAATAGGAATAATTTGAAAGTGTCCAAACAAATGCCATTCAGAAAAAAATCCAACTACTATAGATGATAACTACTATAGAAGAGAGATTTGAAAAAGCTACAACCTTACCATATCAGCTATGAAGAGTTCTATTTTTGAGTGGTCTACCACAGACAGAGTTGCACCACCCGTTGAAGAGGCCTCATTTTAAAACTTTAATATGCGTTTAAAAAAAATAAAAGTCATTTTATGTGCAATTTGAACATTAAATTTAAAATAAATAAATACTACTATTTATAGAAATGACAAGCGCATTAGCTAAAAACCTCTAAAACCTTCTTTAAAATTATTTTGCAATATAACAACGAAAAACTTTGATATTTATTGCAGAAATCCGTCAAGTGCAAAATTTAAATAACAAATTTTTCTAGTTGCTACAAGGAATAAAAAATTTGTATTCCGTAAAAATACTTGATGTTTAAGTATTTTCAAGATAAAATACTTCAACCCGCAAAAAAATTTACTATCCTAATAGGACAGGTTTTTTTAGTTTTCTCAAAACAAAACTTTTGTCACTTGACGGGTATCTGAAAAAAATCGATTCAATTAGTGGAGATTGCGTGGAAGCAAAACAATGTCACTGGGTCGATGCAAGAAGGAATATGTGATAACGAGGGAAAGGGATAGAACAGACACGAAGCCTGTTCGTATTCCCAACTATGGTTAATTCCATGACTACCAGGTTGCTTCAATGATTATTCTCTCTTTAAATGACGCAACAAATGTGTGTTTGATGGTCAATCTAGCACTGGCAATAGAAAAAGTAGTTCCGAATGTTCCAAGAGGTTATATTTTAAATACATTGCCTCCTCAGGTTAGTTTGAGACAATATACTCTCCTGGGGGAAGTTAATTTCTAAACTCTTAATTAAGCAACACATATTTTTGTATTATTTACGTCGATCATGTTTTATCTTGACTTACGTGTTCATAGCATTCAATTTATATTTTTGTCTTTATGATGTATATTTTTGATTCAAGTTATTCAATTTCTCTTACTTGGAGACTTGTGGACTAAACATGGAAACTTATATTTCTCTTTCCCCTATTCATTCATGGCAAACCAATACGAAAAGGGACATAATGTTGACATTAATATTCTTCGTTGAAATTAATATTTTTGTTATCTCTTATTCAGTTATTTTTGAAATTGAGATACATTTACAGAAGAACACGTATGAAAGACTACTTAAATGAAATGAGAAAAGTATTAATAGTACATCAGTAATACAAATGAAAGAGAATCATGTTGGTATGAATACTTTGTTATAATATTATACCGAAGGTCCGTACGAACTTCACCCTCCATCCTATTTTAGGAGTAAAAATTAATATTTCGAGTAAATGTTATAAGGTCTGTTTTTATACCAAATTTCAGATTCTCGTAGTTATATTACTTAGTAGTAGAATTTTGACGAGTCAAATAAGATCTCACCAAAATTTGATTCCGATTAACTTCAGGAAGTACTAGTGAGAGGAATGTACAAACACTGGACTCAGCTAAGTGTGTAGAGACTTAGTTCACAATGATGCGGATTTCAGTTTTCTTCCAGTATCCAGGGAAGTGTTAGAACGGGGTCAACGTGCGCGAAACGTGTCACGTAAATGGTACTCGGTAGTTTTCCTTGGACCAGATCAAAACTTCGCGGGACAAACTGCATGACAGTCGCTGAAAATGAAGCTGATGTTAGGGCAAAACGTATTACTCCTACAATATACTGTTTTACGGTTGTGCATTCATGAAGGTCTAAGAAGTATAGAATAGTGGTTTTTACAATATATTTAGCCGAAGCAGTAAAAATTGTGTTTGACAAACAATAAAAAGAAATAGAAAATAACAGTATTCTGTATCAATTAAAAACGCATTAACCCCACAAAATAAAAAAGCGACATTATACTAAAAAGGCTGACGGCACGGCGATATCACGCAGGATCTATAGGTTTCGCGAGCTGCTAGATGAGGAGCGTCGACGGGGCGAGCCGAGCGGCTGGAAGATGGAACGAATGCCAAGTTACAACAGAGAACTATACGCGGGAGAGAGAGGGAATCAGTCGAACGGCCTTCGAGATGCACAGAGGGGGCAACTAGAGAGAAACATGTTGTTCTGGATTTCAACCTCGCAATGGGGTGGAAGTGAGCAGCATTCTGAACCCAACACCCCGTTGTAAGCGCAATGCCGCACGTATTCGACGCAGTGGTGAGCACGTGTTGAATGCTGTGATTGATCAGTCAAGTGGTAGAGATGAGAAGCTCGGCAAGCGTCTACACGATCTCTGGTCATGCGGCCACCTTCCGCATCATCATCCAATGCAACAGCGGAAGGTTCGTCTTCAAGCGACGCGTTCCATGCTTTGTTGGGTCGAGTAGGGATGGCTGGAGGGGAAGTTGAGAGTCACAAACGCCCCAGAGAGATTAACTGCCCGTCACATCATAACCAGCTCTTCTCTGAGGAAGATAATCAAAAGTTTCGACCTGCTTCTTCACTTACACAGCGCGAAATACTATTATTCTCCATAATCCAGTGACACATGTAAAGTGAATGCCTCTGTTTTCTTGAGTGACAACGTTTGGTGCACCCAGGTTAAATATCATTAAAGATTGTATTGAATAAAATATTGTATGTGTTGGATACCATATTCTTCGCTTCGCCGATAGTTGGAATTGTCGCTCACTCTTCAAAGATAATTATTACAATGCAAATGTACTTACAAATTGAAAATAGTTGCAAAATTAATACAACGAAATTTTTTCATCTTGTCTTCATGAATTTAACGAACAAAAAGGAAAACTTCCTCAATTTCTTCCCTCAAAGAAGTTACAATTTTAGTAAATTAAAAATATTTGTTGATAGTTGTCATCCGTAAAAAAGTCATCTATACTTTTCTACAAGGCAATTTATTACAAAATGTTATATTTCTGAAAGGTAACTTATTGTAAATATTCCCTCATTGTCAACCATTTTCAACATATGAGGTACATTTAAAAAGATTAGAATCTGGATTTTAATCTAAAATTCGGATCACTCAATTATTAAGAATAAGAAGGGAAATTTTTTATAGCATCCACCCTCATATAAGAAAGCATAAGAATTTGAAACCCTGTATCAGTCTTTCGTAAGATATTTTTCTCTCTCCCCTCCCAGTAATGAAAGAGAAGATAATTATATTAATTTGTACGTAATAGTTTTCAGTTAAATTAAAGCGTAAGGTAATATTCAATAATTAACAGATTTAATAATTTTAATCAATGAATAAAAATAAATCTTATATGCTTACTTTATTCTTGAATGATTCCTTACATAAGAATTTTGATGTAACACTCCTTCCCTAAGTACAAATCGTAAGCATTTGGCTCGACCTCCCCCTCCCTCTTAGATGCTTACGTAATACTTAATTGATTTCATTTTAAATACGTACTATTTATTTTATAACCTGTTTCAAAACACAAATTAAATTGGTTAGCACATGAATTGCTTCCCTGGTGACGCTTCTCTTGACATACATTTCGGTGTAATGCACGTTTATTATTTTTTACTCCTATTTAACTTAAAAACGAAACACCGGATAATAGATGTATCAGTCAGTTTCTGCTTCCAAATTACAGTGGACCAAGTGATGTTAGAATGACTACGAAATCTTCACATGGGCCCGCAAGTGTAATAACATACGAGTAAATAAATATTAAACATTCTTTATGTTATTTTGGTCCATTTGAGATTATGAAAATTCTTCTCAAATTACTTACGTTAAAAATATCATGTCACGCAAATTGGCACGCTTTTCATTTCTTCCTAAATTAACTTTGTGCTGCTGAATAACGCTATATATATTGCTCGAGAAATGGAAAAGAAAATTTTAAAATCCAATTACATACAGTTACTTATTACAATAGTTCGAAAAGAAACTTCCGAAATATCAGTTGTTCTTCATAATTTGTGTTCAGCGCAGCTCCTGTTCGAGAATTAGCTATAATATTTTGAGAGTATTGGCATTGGTAGCAGTGTTTTTCAGATTATAATTCGAAGATACGTGCACTCTTCTCGTCTAATTTCAGAATCTTAATGCATTAGGCATAAAAGAATCGGATCGTACTCATGAGTTCATAATATAAGAGCCACCATATTGTCTCTTGAAGATGATAGTTCATTTCCATCTTCATATAAAACTGCATATCTTTTAATTGTATAAGTCTTTAATACATTTTTGCAGAAACGTCAGAATATCAAATGATTAACTAAACACGTCGCAGACCCTTCAACAAAGAGGTGTCTTCGATCCTACGTCCCGTGTATGAGCATTTTTAGGACATACATACTTTCCACAGTAAGGGCTTACATAGAATACCTTCACACAGACATACACTACTCTTAGAATTAAGGGTCATCTTTAATGCTTTAATATATTTTATGTCATACGGTTAGGTTCAGCCCATGAAGCCTTCTCTTCCTTCTCATCATTATTTGGATGAGGGAACAGGGAAAGGGGGATGTCGGCTCGTCGTGCTGTGTTGTACCAAACCAACCCTTTTCTGGAGGAGGTGAGGAAAACTCAAGCTGAAAACCTCACCTAGTTCGGTCGAGCAAGCTCTCTACCACTTGGTGGTTGGGTGGGAGCGAAGAGGCTATCACAACACTATTTGTAGTATCAGTCAGTTGTTTCAATACAATTAAAGAGCCAAAAGGAGTCGTTTGCCGACCTATTACGTGCTATTGATAAGAAAAGTAGGTGTTCAGTGTAAGGGGCACCCTTGGGATGTAGTGTGCAGCTCGCAAACCGTTGTCAGCCGGCCGTTGCCCCTCCTCTTTTCCTCACTCGTCGTTGGAGGCGCCGGCCATCTATGCGCTGAGACCGACCGCGCGGCACAAGCGACATTGAGAGCACATAAACTTCACTTACGGTAGAGTAATGTTGTGGAGACGGCTCGCGACGGAGTTGTGGTCGGTTAACCAAGATGATGGCCACTGATTTAATCGAATTACGAGGAATCTCGTGCAGTTAGAGCAGACTTTGAGGAACATTTCCTCCCGCATTGGAGTCCCCGCAGCCGCAAGACGTCGGGAAGCGGTCAACCATTTCCCGCGCGCTCACTCAATCACGCCATTCCTCCTCTTACCCTACATTACGAGGCTTCAGCCAATGTCCGGTTCTTCTCGATTTAATGGAGGTAGAAGAGGTGGGGGAGTTCCTCCGAGAAGTAAATAAATGAAGAACAGCCTTAAGCAACCAGACCCGTTGGGATACTGGTCAATAGTTAAATGGGGAAGTCCGTACACTTGTGCAGTCACCTTCGATCCGTAGACACGATCGAGGCGAGGAAAGCCAGAAGCCTTGCGGGACAGGAACCAAAAAGACTCTAGGGCAAGCTAATCAAACCAACGTTCGTTTGCGATCTCTTTTCGAATCAACATTGTGTGAATCTGCCTTATTACTCCCATGGTACTTTTTTTACTTTAAGACACGTCTCCTGTTTTACTTACGTTACTACACTGAGAGAAATGAAGCGGAACTTTTTTCTAAGTAATCTGAGGAAAGTTTGTGGGAAACAAAATTGTGGTAAAACCAGATTCCATAGGAATTATTCCCATTATAACCAGGAAAATCTTTAGTCATTTTGGAAATATTGAATAAGAAAAATCTCCAACGGTAAGACCTTACGGTTTCTAGATTTTTTTGCATTAACCCTAAGCCACAAAGACTCCACTATATAAGACCCTGAACCCTCAAATTCTCGTGAATTACCAGTTTCTTGTTAATATCCAATTTTAACGATTGCAAGTAATATCCCTCAGAAAGTTAGATCCAATACAGGTTGAATATTTGTAGAAAATATACTGAATGAAAATGAACTCCGGGAACTTCAAAAGGAAGCGTGGAGTGAATTCGTTATCAGAAAAACCAGGCACCACGTAATAATTACAGCGTGTTGAGTGGGAGACCATGCCAACGTAAATCGTTAAGGAGCGATCAGATGTAGATACATTAATACTTTTTTATCAGGTCGCTTATAGGAGACGACAAAAACTAATAACGAGAAGTTTATCTCCAAGTATAAACTGTAATTAATTACAACTCGATTAGATTTCAAACTGTTTGTCGTACGTCAACTTTTACTAAGTAGGATGGGTAATTTCTAAACCTAGCACTAAACTGTAAAAGAAATTGAACATGCCGAGACACAAAGTCATATACTTAGTATCTAAAAGAATTATCATAAAAGAACTGAAAGGTATGAACTGCAACCAGTGTCAAAATTAATTCGAAATTTTTAAATCAAATTAAATTACTTAAGTTTTTGGAGGGTACTTACTTTAAGACATATTGGAATATTATTTTGAAAATATTTCTCAGTCTAGTCTATTCAACCCTGGCCCACTTGACGTGGATAAATATAGTATTGTAAAATTTCTTCATATTAAATAATCTCTTTCAAAAGTTATTTACTTTGAAATTCCATATTTATTTTGCAGTACAAACATTTATTTCCCGAAAATCAATAAATTATTAAACCGTGACATAATGATAATTGGACTTGAGTTGGTTCACTGATATCTTTCATCGAATTTTCAACGGTGTATAAATGAGATACTCGCTGGCAAATGAGACCATACATGGGCTTTACTGCTCTTGGAATGGACTGGAATGGATCTAAAGAGTACATTCGATAGGTTTGAAATAAAACAAGATTAGAATCTCTACCAAGTTCTTATTGAAAGGGTAATCGCATGACGCGTACGGTCGGGACAGACTAGATAAATAGCCATGCGCGCATTGACACTGAAGACCTTGAAACACGGATTACGGAGTCTCTGTGTGGAGAGGGTGGGTTGCCTGAGCTATTCTTACTCCCCCAGCACGACTTACATCAGGAGGCTCAATTACTCGGCGTCATCAGAGAGGTCGAACGTGACGTCCGCGTGAGATGGTTTCTATAATACGATTTTTGCGACAAGGAACTCGGCACATCGATTTACAGTCACCGGATATCAGTTTCCAGTATCAATTAAGCAAAGCGTGGACGGTATTCACATGAGGATATAATTCGATATGTGCGTTTGTGTTCCGTAACAACATGGAGCTATCTAGAAGCGAAACAACGAACAATCAACCTGTATGCTCCAGCAATATTTGTGATATTCTTGGAAGTATTTATTGCAGGATTTTCCTTTGTATATGACTTGATGGAACCAAATATGCAGAATATTAAGTATTGTTTCAATTATGTCCCTCGTAATCATTTATGTATCATAATAAGAATACAATTAATATACCCATAAAATATTATCTATAAAATTTATTTGTCAGTGAATATCGAGGGTACGTCGTCCGATTCCTTGTGGTGTGTTTTCATAAATCGGTTTTCCCGTTTTTAACAAATGTCACATGGTAATATACAGACTTTTTACAAGTTTTTAATTTGAAGATGCAATATGAATGTATGTATGTATGAGATAAATTTTTAGTGCTTGGATTTAAGCACCTCCAACCAATTTTGAATCAATCTTAAAAAATAGTGCGATTAAAAACATATTACTGAGCTTTGGATTTTGATTAAGCTTCGAAACCGTACAAATTTATGATTACGTTTCACTCCAATGACAAAAGGTATCTTTCACCCACAGCAATTTACTCCCAAACTACTGGAGTCTATTTCTCACACTGAAGTTGTGCAAGAGATCAATTGAATAACCAAAGCAACAAGTGAAACATGTTCGTAATGACAATCTTATGGTTCTACTTTCATCATTTACTCGAAATAAATATTAGGGATGTAATTATGAAAGAGACATCATCAACTGAGAACACAAACATTACACAAAAACGCATGCGATAACGTTATGTTTTATGTGATGAATTATTTACAAATAATTTCCATAAGAAAAGAACGAGGATAATAATTTAACTTCAGGGACAACAAAATTTGCAAAGAGTAAATTAAACGTAATTTTCGTGTACACTAAAGTATTGTGTCTCATAAAATGAAAATTAATTACATATTTAGTATGATTGAAATTAATTAATTTATGCACGTCACTATATTTCGAGTTAATCTATAAAAATAACAAATTATGATCCCCAGTTCTTAAACTGAGCATGAAAATGTCTGGTGGGATACATTTCTCAAGACTCGACCCGTATGTGCTTAAAAAAACAATTATCAAATATTATTTTACTTAGAACTGGGGTTACTTTACTTCTGATATGACGCAATATTTTCCGTCTTTGAGGTTATTTTTCTGTAATATTTATTAACACAAATACTCATATACGACTGAGTAGTGGTTGGTACAAACATCAGTAGCTTCATGTTGTAAATATTAATTTTTCCACCATTCAAACAAAGGAAAGCAACTTGCTACTCATTTGCAAGCAAAGGGTGCCATCACTCTGTATTGTCTCGAACACATCTGATTTTTTGCAAAAAGTCACAACTTCGTGTCAGAACAGTTCAGAGTGGCTTCAACGAAGTATGAGGGAAAGTGTTTCTTGCTTCTCCAATGCTCTCCTACTATTTTTTAACAATCGACCCTCCAGAACCCTCAACTGCGATTTCCATGCCCACATGAAAGATATTTACGGGGTGTGAACAATTCTCTACAGGGAAATTATTTTAAAAGCACAGTCATCTTCACCCGACTTTCCTACACTGTTGGGACGAATTTCTGGTTGGTGTAGCAATAAACTACTTAAGCATAAGGAAATTGGTCATATGTATTCAAAATTTCCTTACTTATGTGATCGTACAAAATAATCGCGTTATGAACACAATTTTCTCTCGATTGTTCAGGAAAGGAATGTAAGTTTATAGATATAATATTTTTAAAAATCTGATGGAGGGAACCCTAATATATGTTTCTTTCTTCTTTCTTTACTTTTCAGCATTTAAAATTTCACTCGTATCAGACAGTTATATATAGTTGACTACAAAGTTTACCCAATATTTTATGAATTAATAAGAGTGCATAACCTATCTTAAGAATAAGTTCATTTATTTAAGCCATATTCAGTCAATCTCTTGAAATCAGTAAACAACGCAGTCTTAAGCTGATTACATGTTGAAGTTATCTACAAAGCCGAGAGTCTACAGATGCTACGGGGACTCCGGTAAAACGCATTTCCCGTCTACGTTGTCAATCCAATGCTCTTGCTTCTTCTATGGAGATTGGACATCCATTACAAGATCTCACTGATAAATAATTTCCAGAGGCATCGATGAATAGAGAAAAAAAAATTCATTCTAAATTATGGCATAGATAGAGCATGCAGATATCTAGGACGAATATAGACATAGTGCACATGAGGAATGGTAGCGACGCCGAGGTAAAGCGCCAGAGCGATGGGGAGGGCGCCGTTGTGTGTCCACAAAACCCATTCAGCTGCATCGTCGCTGAGTCTGCACTCCCATCTCCACCTTCCCCCTCTCCTTAACACGTTCCCCGTTCGACATTCCTTTTGTACGAGTGACCCGCATGTCGCTACACAGAGGTATAAGGAACAATAGAACCTGCTACGTCGGCCACCACCTCGTCCCAAACACCCACCCTAACACTTCCGACACCCTTCACCCCTCTGGTGAGGGGAACGCAGGGTCAGCATGGGAGGCTGTGGGAGCAACGAGATAGTTCTGGAGACAGGGGGTGCCTGGTGAGGACCCAGGATATTCCTTAAAGTGAGAATGGAGCATAAAGTGGACAGGAAAAGGGAACAGAGAAAGAGAGAGATAAAGAGAGGAATTTCATGATGCGAAAGTGGGGAGAGACGGTAACACATGATATGTCTTCCACAGAACTGGGATCTGCACATTTAATAACTTATTTCTCCAAATGATCATTTACGCTGGATAGTGAAGCTCAGCGGTGGAGCTAAGACAGATACAGTCTGTCCTTTTCACGTGAGGGAGGATTTCTCGATACTAACTTGTGTTTTTCCCCTCTCCCCTTAAGCGGCGATACTCTTCCTCACTCCCACCGTCTCCTCGCCAGTCCCACGCCTGGCGCTTAATCAGTTGAAGTTGCCTCTTTGTCTGCAAGCAGTAGTCTGGCGCACCGCTGCCGTCCTTGCCAACCATTGTACTAAATTGTTCCTGCACGCTGAAAGGAGCTGCGTCAGCTGAAACGCCCGAGGTGACGTTTATTTGCCAGCCAAATTGCACCAAGATCCCAATCACGGTGTTGACATAGGTAACCTCTGGAGCCGCAGTGCGAATAGTGGCGAGCTGTTTGCGGGTGAGACTCCACGTGCTTAGCGGCTGACCGATTGCGCAACTTACGCTATCACGTAAGGACTCTTTAATGTTCACAAAACAATCTAGGGAAGCTACTTTGGACAATTAGTGAAATTACTATTGATACGCCTAAACCTATTTAAATAACAGTTAATTATCATAATATAAACAAATAAAACAATCATCATTAAGTGAGATATCAATCGTCAGATGCAAATATTTATGTAACATTCTCTATGATAGACTTTCTCAGAAAGTCAAGTGGAACATATTACTAACTTTTTCTTGAAACTGCAAGATATTAGATTTCTTGACTGATGTTGTTACAACACACCACAAGCCCATATGCGATGTGCGTAAGCTTTTGGTGGAGAAGCGGGATTCAACCATAAACCACAACCTTTATGGTAGAGTTCGCTGCCACCAGCTTGGTTTCCCCAAGCAATCAAACACTCGAGTAATAACAATAAAACATTTAATTCAAATTAAATAAAGCTCTGAATATTTACAAATGTAGACAAACTCGCAAATCATAAATACAAGTTTGAACTTGTTATTACTTGATATTGCTATCTAAAAGCAATAATTACACACAGTTATAACTACTGGTGTTATGAATTAACTCGGAAATCTACCCAGATTATCCGAAGTTCAAAAAGTTCCAAGTTGCTATCTCGAAATAAATAACTGTTCCAAGCTATGTTATTCGCGCCTATAGCAGGTAATAGAATTACCGCAGCAATTCTCAGCGGTCTGACGACCAAACTAACGAAGTTACATATTAAATAACGTGCGTACTTCTATACGCTTTCGCACTTGTCTCAAAGTCTGAAAGCTTCCAGTATAAAAGTCACTTAGGAGCTGAAATCCCTCCAATATATATTGAGGCGGAGGTCACGTGACTATCTCTTCGCCCGTTCCCAACACCCCACCTCGGCTTGGTCATTCCTCAGCTTCCGAGAAAACTGCCTTTTCGGATGAACACTATTTCTGTCAACTGCTGAAATATTCCATACACACTCATTTTCCTTCTCCGGGAGTTCATCTCAGTTTTTCAGAAGTAGAAGGGGGATCTGCCTCTTCACAATACGAGAGGTCTTGACGCGCACCTTTCCTTGTTTGGGCGGCGACGGGCATGGCTCTTAATCCCTTTGGTATTTCCGGCGAGCACAGTGCTTGAAAATGTTATTTCAAAATCTATACTGACCACGATGTTACAGATGTGTAATCTTATTTTAGGAGTTATATATGAGCACTCAAATGAAAGGACAGCAGATTAATCATCTCTATCAGTCTTATTAATCTATAATTTGTCAATCAGTCTTAATAATTAGTTATTATCACTAATGATGGGTAAAGTTACATTACAATAGTTTCAAGTAGTTACAAAATTCATATAAATTTGATGGAGTATTTTTTGTACACGCTAAAACTTTTTCTTAGTTTTCATAATTAAATGGGGAAAATACTTCGAGAAATGAACCTACCAAATCAATTCGTCATTAATGCAAATCACTAACCATCATAGCATTCATAACTATTATTCATTTAGACTTTCTTCTTAATTATATTAGCCTTTGTAGAATTCAATAAATTAGACCATGCAATATCACTCTCGTAAATACACAACGGGGAAAATACTTTATTTGAATAAACATATTGTGCACTGAACTGGAAAACTTGAAAAATTTATTAATGAAGATACGGTTTGATAATCCTGCGATATGAAATTACCTGAAGTAAACGAAGAACGGAGAACACAGTTAAGTCCTACGAAAAACTCTTTTAACCTTGTCAATTCCGTTGCCTGGGATAAGAAACGACACACGCACATTAGGTGAGGGGAAGGTAGGAATGTGTACATAAGGCATAATTGAGTGAATGTTTGTAACTTGAGAAACAATTAAGCGGTTTTGTTTAGCCCTTTTGTACTGGACGTGTCATTTTTCACACGCAACTCTATAATGACTACCTTTGTTTGAGAGAGTTGAATAGCGTGTACGAGTAAATACGTGTGTGCTCCAATACAGTGGGTTTCCTCCGCACATCGAGACTTCAATAACTACAAGAAACACGAAAAACTAAAGAAAATTCATGGAAAATATTGTATCCATGGTTTGTGATTAGTGAAGTTGGTAGAAAATATTACTGTGGAAATAGTTAAAATTGCAAATTTCTTTTAATTGATCAGAAAGTTGATATTCATTAATAAAATGTTTTTTCTGTCTGTGTTGAGTGTTTCAGGTTGCATTTCCCCAATTATCCAAATTTTGTAATGTTAATACATCCAAATATTAATGACATTTTTTTCCAAGAAGAATTTATTAGCACGTGAATTTATTTTTTAAATAAATATTACCGCTATGTTCTTTAGTCATTTTTATGATTTTCCAAATTAATTTTCTAAATTGTAATGCCGCCCTCAATTTGTTAAAATTTGATATTTGAAACAATAGAACGCATGATCATAAAACATTGTGAACTAGGAAAGTTATTTTAGCCATGGAAAACAATGAATGTTGAGAAAGAAAAATAAATTTCTATACAATACAACATACATAATTAAATATTGAATGAACATGAAATATTAAATGTATTTTTGTTTTCCAGAATAATTACATCTAACCGAATAAATCTTAAATTTTCATTTCACGTCTTCCGGCACAAATTTACTACCAAATTGATTTTCATTCAAAACAAATTATCTCGAGACAACAATACATTGAACATACAATCACATTTTACCACAAGTATTCTCTTTTGAATGAGACAATAATGTCCAATATGACGCTTTTTAATTACACTTTAACACATAGTTTATTCATTAACATTATAATTTATTTATATTATGTGAAAAGGAATATCACAACAAAATAATAATTCCGTTGCGAAAATTGAAACATTCATTATAGAGTAATCGTGGCTCTATGTTATAGAGCGATCCCTATTTTTTCTATATTATCTTTACTCAAGAGTTCACATTCCAGCCACTGAAGATAAAACGTAAAAGGCGAGAAGTTTAAGGGTGCATATTTACACTATCAATACTCCTGAAGCCCACGCCGGGTTATTAGATCACGGTGTATAACTGGAGCAAATAAATCTCATTTTCATATTACGCTTGATGTTATTAATTTTCCGATAGACTCGAGTTCCTGCTTTTCCCAAGGCGTTTTAAATTCATTTGAAGCAATTTACCCCAAAAAGGGTCTCTCCGAATGTTCCAATTGTGCTCCAGCGAAGAAGACGGCGGAGGGATCCCAGGTGAACACCTACAGCGTCTGCCCCCTGAGGTGCGAGGCGTTGGTGGTTAAGCACAGTGACAGACACGTCCAGCAGGGCGCGGGCCACTCTCCTTACAAGCGGTCTCGTTAGCAGTGACAGTGAGAGCGAGGTGAAGGCTCAAGCTGAGGTCGGTCACGCGCGCACCGAGCTTCACGCTGCTTGCCATGGCTCGTCCGCGACTATTCTGCTCGTATTGTTTTCGCGACGACGTCTAATGATGGATCCATGGTTGTCATTCTCTGAACGGAAATGTCTCGGCGACCTCGCAAGGATTCGCAAAGGGTTGAGGACCGTCGTCGTCTTGTGGTTTGGCTCGATTTCTGGTCTCTACCTTGTCGAGTAATGTGACGTGATCAAGAGGAATGCTACATTAATCTGAAACCAGTACGTGCTCACCCGAAGAGAACCGTACAAAGGTCCAAGAGCGCGAGGGAGAGAGCGCTGAGATTTGCCGAGAGCTTTGACTCGAGAAATACATCAGAGATCCAGAGAGATTGCGGTCGGGTGAAGCGGAGAGTGCGCCGAAGCAGGGCGAAATAGGGTGGAGTGCGGCGAGGAGGGAGGAGTACGACAGGCATTGCCGACCTTTCGTCCTATGATCTTCGACCCGCCCAGATCGTTCTTAATGTATCTCTCCGCTACCTGCGCTTTCACGCTCCTCTGCGAGACCTGCTTACATCCGCGTATCTTTCAATCAAAATTAGTGGGGACATTGTTCTCCCCAGAAAGCGGTATACATCAGCAAACATTAAGCTAAAGACACATCTGCGTTTTTAGCGCTCCGCTCCGCTTGTGCAAAGACACACCTAGCGGAGCGGGAGTCAGCGGAGCGGGCGTCAGCGGAGCGGGCGTCAGCGGAGCGGGCGTCAGCGGAGCGGGCAGGAGTAGGGGAACGTGAGTAGGGGTGGAAGGAACAAGGTAACTTCAGGACGATAACAGACGTGCTTCGCGCAGGTCTTGTACAGAGCATCCATGAAACTTCCCGCTAACTACACAACGCTTTTATTGTAAAACACACAGCTATATGTTATGAAAATTGTTCAGACAATTTTCGATATGTTATTGTTGAACAAGTGAGTCGCATCTGTTCAGTCATTTGTTTTGTATATTTGACATATTATTTCGTCAGATGGAGTGAATCATCTCTAGAGCACCCTCTCTTTGAATGAGTTGAGTGATTCATCTTGATTGTTGCCAAGATCAGGAAATTTTCTCTTGATGCTATAGGTCGATTCAAATTTCTTGCCATGAATATTTTTAAAAAAATATATATATTAGAGGAAATTATTCGACATCATATGATCTAGCATATTAATTACAAGTTCCTTTGCTGACTGTATTCGAGTCACAACTTGCTTCACTAAAATCGGGCGAATCCAGAAATTTTCTTGCCTTTCTGACGACACGTCATCCCAGTTCGATACCTGTTCGAGTTATCAGGTTATATCATCGATTTCACCGATCGAACCGGCAACCACGCACTAACTTCAAGTGTATAAAAGGCACATGGCCCTTGCTTGCTGCAGACATTACAGCGCTGATTGCCAGACATTCACTCAACACATTCATTACAGACATTACTTCGAGTGATTACTTCAAGACATTGGACACACATTCCTTCGATTACTTCAAGACATTACTTCGCGTGCTTCAAGACTGTACTTGATTGTTACTACATCGCTTCACATCGCTACAACGCGGAAAAGGATTTTATGACCTTGTTACTATCAGTCATAAGGAGGATGGAATTTGGTAACAAGATGCCGTTTCACCTATTCTACTCGACAAGCAAGTCAGCTGTTTTCCAGGACTGTTTCTTCACATCTCATCTCATCAGCACGCTTTCTTGGAAACCAGTATTCTATTATTATTTTTCAATATTTTCATGGCATTTTATTAAACCATCTGTTCTTGTTACTAATCACTATTCATTTTTGGCCTTATCCTTTACTCACACTCTATTTTTCTTTTTCCATTATTTCTTGTGCAGGCAAATCACAAATGTCTACACAAATATGTTTAAAGTAATATTTATTGTTTACTATGCAATGTACACAACGGTGACTATTTTTGTTTGTTTTTTGAAATAATAGAAATAGACCTACTATACACAGATGACAAATATAACAGTAATAGTGAAATATACGTACATACGAAATAAATAACGACGTAGGACCTTTTTACGGACAATATATATTGTGCTTACTTAAATATGTTGCAATGTGTTATCACCAAACGGCGACGCAAACCACGAGTAGTTACGTTGTGCATTTTAAAAAGAACAATATGTATTGTAATTGTCCGTAAATACATAATTAATTAATTCAAATATAATTCCCTTTTAAAATGTACTCTTACCATGTAATATATCAATAATTATTGATAGATAACTACCTTCCAAAATTTTTTTAAACATTTAATTTCAAGTAGTAAAATAAATTTTTAATTTACACTAAAAAAAAAGCCGACTGTAGGATAATCTTTCATCTATGTTCAAAAATTGTTAATATCATATAATTTTAATAATTAAAAACACAGCTCAATGCAAATTCTGAATAAAACATACACCATGACTTCACAAAAATAGAACGATATGAAGCTCAAATTAAGGAACAAATATTCAAAATAATTGAAAAGCAAAGCATTAAAATATATATGTGAAAATGCGCATTTCTCTTTTCTTAAGTAAAACCACGCCAAAATGTTTGGCAATTACATAACGAAAATCTCAAAGGACTAAAATACAAATAGAAGAATACACGAGGGAGTAAAAAAAAGACACGAAAATAAGAAAGCTTTAGAAAATTCTGAGAAGAAATGGGCAATTTGTACTTGTCCCCAGCATTGTCATTTGGTATTTGGTGTCGCAAAGTTGCTGAATACTCAGAATAACATTTTATCAGTGATGTTGTCTAGGATGTATCATTTTAGTGAAATTACACTATAATTAAATTAAGGACCTTTGTTTCTTTGTTCGAGACGCGAATAGTTTTTTTAAACAACTGAGGAAGCAGTAGAGCAAATACTCAATGTTGTAATAATTAATATGAACATTGATAATATTAATAATCATTCAGTAGAAATTGAAGGAAATGAAATTAAGGGAGAGCACCGTGAAAGAAATCAGCCGCCGTCTTCCTCGCTTCTCTCAATATATCCATCTATTAACACTTGTGACCTCAGCAGGCGAAAAGGTCGAGCAGGAAGCAACGAAGATCTCCGCTCCGCGTCCGGTAGATGCGTCTTTGTCCATAAGATAACACGTGCTGTCTCCCCGGCGGTCCGCAGAAATGAGCGGAGATCTCCGCTGCAAGCAGCGGGCGAAAAATCGCTCCGCCCCCGCTAGATGTGCCTTTGTCCACAAGAAACACAGGTCGGCGGAAAAATCGCTCCGCTAACGCAGATGTGTTTTTAGTTTTATAAAAGCAGCACCGCACCACTAGCGGACATTGACCCTACCATTCTCCACGGAAACTGTGACGACTCGAATCCTTCGGTACAATAGGTCTTGTGTCACTGTCAATTCATGGAATTTACCAATATGTAGCTAGTACTAGGAAATAAAGATTGGCAAGATTTCCCTTCAAAGATGTGCCCGTCAAGTATTGCGGATTTAAAGTTTTCCCGTTAATGGAAATTAAGACTAAATGTATCCAAGGTAAAAGTTAAGGTGTGACTTGGTGTAGTTTAAACTCTAACTCTTAAAAGTGTATTAGAGTTTTAATAATTACAGGGCTCGCCGGCCGGCGGCAGCCTTCGACCACACGCCGCGGGGCACTCGCCGCCAGCGCTTAAGCGCCTCTGAACATGCAAGCGCCCATTCCCCGCCTGGCACCCTCCCTCCACATATGCGCGTGCTGGAGCTCGCGTGCCGCCCGCAGAAGCAACTGCCCCGCCAGCGTTGCCCTCACCTCCCGGTGCTTTCTTCATCCGTGGATCTGCATCGCGAATCAAACACAAGCGTCCGGGGAATTTGCATTGCTTCATGGAACGAGATCAACATGGCAATGCACGAACAGCAAATCGCTCCCAGCGGATTCGCTAAGGAAAAGTGATTGAAGAAATAATTCAGTTCCGTGTCCACTTTCCATTCATGAATTGTTCAATGATTCTTTTCATTCCATTCTTTTCATTTTTAACCATTCCACAAAATGGATCAAAACGTAGGGTAGAAGTTTACTCCACGTATCACGGATACAACCACATGACTCACGACAAAGATGTGAATCAAACTACTTCTCTCAAAACTATTAACATAAAAAAATGTAGACTTATCGTAGACCTATTACCTTATGCGGTATCGCTATGCCAGTTTGACATTAAACTAGCAGAACCATGAGTATGTTTTAAATAAAGATTGTAAAACGTTTATGATTATTTAATAGCAATAATAAAAGCTGAAAATCGTCCACCATTTTTATATTGTTCTGCCAGGTTCAGGAACCTTGTTGGTCATACCTTGTAGAGTTGGAATAAAGATGAGCAAATCCACAACATGAACGAGTGTCAAAGTTTATTGATTGATAGGAAACATTGAAAGTAAAACAAATAACTCTTTGTACACTACAGACAATTTGTAGCAATTTATCAAATTAACAGAAATGTAATCAAATACAAAAGAGATCCTAAAAACGGACTAAATTCAGTTAGGAAGAGAGGATTACTCCGAGGGTAAATGTATGTTGTTAAAGGTTTACTTTAAAGTTAAAAAACTTTAAAAAGAAAAAATTCCCCCTCTTCCTACTAAGAGCAAATAAGCGTATAAATTAAACGTCATTAGGTTTAAAATGCGATATCGGTTGTTGAAATATCATTTGCCAATTATTCAATATACTTCGTAAAAATTGAAACTTGTTGGTGCATAATACTTTGAATGTACATAGACTACATGGACACGTGTTAGTCATCTCAGTGATTCCCAAAAATTCTAGTAGGTAAGTCTCAAGACATCACATGGGTTCTCAACGGTTCTGAATGCTCGAGGCGGCGATTCAGAGGCCAGATTGATATTTAGCAAACTTCTTTAATATACCAAGAGGCAACTTCCTTAACTTTTAAAGGGGATTTTCTAAATGAAAGCCTAACTTTACAGATATTTTCTTTTGCATTAGGTAGGATCCTGTATATTGAGATAAAATTTTTGCACAGTATATTGTTGAGGAAAATGAAACAGAAATGTGAGGATTCAAGTAAATATGAGAGCAGTGGCGGATCTAGACCGTAATCAAGGGGGAAGGGGGGCTAACCGGGGAATTTTGTTTAAAAATTATGGTTTTACAACGCAAATTTTATAAATATTACCTTATATGAAATGCATCAAATAAATAATTAACGGTCTGGTATTATTAATAACAATAACAATTATTTATTAAAGTTATTACCATGGTATTATTAGTTTTATTTATATGGAATTATTAATTTTATTAATCTGGTATTATTAACAACAATAACAATTATAACTAATAACAATTATTAACCTGGTAACACTTTTACAAAGTATGCCAATTATCAACTACAATTTTATCTGGTAAGAGTTCAGGTCCGATGAGGGAGGCTATAGCTCCCTTAGCCCCCTTCATAGATCCGCCATTGTGTGAGAGTACTTCTTTCTGGGAGTTAAATCTCATATTAGTGCGAATTGAAAAACCATTGAATTTTGCAGAACATCAATCAACAAGGAATAGACAAATAGACGTCATAGACACGCATTATGGTGAACTTCAAGGAAAAGTTTGTGGTCCTGGGCTTTCTGTTTATTATAGAAAAGTTACAGAAACAAGAGACAACCATACTGGCAACAGCAATATTAATGAAACCATTTCATTACCGTATTTTTACTACCCGGAATAAGTGAAATGAATAATATTTACTAAAGAGAAACATTTTATTACCATGATATTAGCTATAATGTTATTTACATTAATTACATCTAGAGTCGCTCTTATTGGCGTGTCAAAAATTAAACAATACGTTCTTCTAGTAAATAAATCATTATATTTAGTTAAAAATATAAATTTTCACAATGAATGAACTGATATGAATCTATTCATGACTGCAAACCATTAGCAAATACAAGTTTGTTGGCGACAGCAAGAAATATCATTGTCTCCAGGTAGCGGATACGTCGTACATTGCGCTTCCCACACGGTACAGACAGGCCACTTGTGTGACATGTGACACCGCGGGCAACGTAGCGTTGGTACTCCGTCTCAAATACCGTCGGTAGGATGCTTAATGAGAACAAGGATTATATTCAATTAACACGCAGCAACGAAGCAGTGACATGGAAATCAGCTCGCGTGGTTTACAACGAGTGTTAGGTGAATTCCACAGAATGCGAGAAAGGCGTAGAGTTGTCTCCTGTTTCACTAAAAATATCTCGTGAATGCCAATAAATCAGTCAACGTAAAGGAAAAGAGTAGAAAAAAAATTAATACAACCCGTGATAGTGAGATTAAATTAAATGACGAAATAAATAAGGAAGGGCGTTCATTTTGTTAGGAAAACCGCGTTCAGGTTGAATCATAGAAAAGGACGCAACGTGTTTCGCGTAGAATACGTTATTCTGACAGACTTTTATGAGATTCTATTAATGCGTGATAACAATATCTGTATAACATATTTAACATGAATTCAAAATAACAAAAACATTAAATTAATCTTTCAAAGCTGAAATATAGCTCTTTTGTAAAATAAATGAAACAGAAACAGCAAACCCAGTCACATGTTTGGAGATAATCGTAGCTCGTATCACTTCTATCTTCCTGTACCAAAACTAATTAAAACTCATCATTGAAAAGCGACGTGTGTCTTAAATTTGGACACACTTGCAAATACTGTCAAAATTTTATGAATACGAAAGAGAATGAGTACTGGTGATATTGAGGACATGATGGTCATAGTTATAAAAAGTCTAGGAAGAAGGAGGAGAAAAAAAGCGTGTTAATTGCTTAAGGAAAGTAAATGACACTAATGATAATGTGAGGAATAAAAAGTACATAGAATACGTCAAGAAAAAGGAGATGATAAGGTAAAAGATTGATTATAGCTATTAACTGTATTCAAGTTACTTATAGAGCGGAATAATAGATAGCGTGGAAATAATAAATACATTGGCATCAAATTATTAGCGTTTTTTTAAAAAAAGATTATAAATATAGCATTTTTTTGGTAGTGTTTGTAAATGGGAAATGTTGCGTGCTATTGAAGCTTATCTACATGGAGCGATAGGACGTAGAAGGTGAATGGTAGGACTCTTGTTAGTAGGTGGGCCCGGTCAGCTGAGTTTATTAACACCTTGACCCACGTTTAGACGTTAGTAGAAGAAGTTAGTAAGAGTGATACTAGGAGTAGGGGCAATAAGAGGTGGAAAGAAGAAGGAGGGTTCGCTTTTCAGTTGTCACAGCTATATGAACTGGGACATTGAAAAGCTACAATTTTTTTCTCTGGTCCCACCGGGAATTGAAACCGGAGCGACTTGGCGGAGAGCAAACACGCTAACCCCTTAGCTACCGGAGGAGTGAATATAGCATTAAATTAGCATTGAGAAGATTATCTGCGAACTTATTACCAACAGTCTTTCTTCATTGTCCAGGACATTTACAGAACACGCATTACGATTAATTGCTGGCAAATTTTTCTCTATATTCAAGTTATTTTTGTTTATCATGGGCTGTTTGATTCACAAATATATGACATACATTTTCAATAGAAAGCAATGGGGATTCAAGAATGGATATTTACTTAAATAAATTCAAAAGCTGATGCGAGTCGCGGGAACTTAGCCAGTATCATGTATACAACTGCATACCTAATTCGGGACCTAAATCGATACCCTTCATTTTTCTACAATCTTCGTTTGCGATTCATTTAGACGTAACAATTTTGACATTTTCCGATTTGCGATTTTAGCGCACCAACACAGAAGTAAAGAAGTTAAAGAGCTAATTACAATTAATTTCACAGTTACTCAAGACAATAACGATATTATCGGCAACTGAGTGACACCCTTGATTGGAGACTAGTACTAAAAACCAGTTTATGGATCGCGACAATCTCGTTTACAATACCGAACACGAACACCCACTCACATTCACCGGCATGGTACCAATTAAAACGCATTTCAAAGAAAACTTTCGTCCATCACTGGTTTAGCAACGTTAAAATTTAGACATAATTTATAGTTGGAAAGTTATAAAATACAAATATATATTCCACGTTGACGTTTGAAATGCTTAACGAGAACAGAACACGATCCATGAATGAATAACATGAATTCTACTTGTAGAGAGGAGAGAAATGGGTAGAGGTTGCGGTATGTGTCAAGTGAATGAGAAGAATCTTTAAAAAATGAGCAAAAGCAGTGTTAGAATATTTCTCTGTAAGGCAGTTAGAGTTATTAGTTTTCTTGTCCTTGAGCGCGTTGAATGAATCTTCGCTCGTCACCCACAGCACGCCCGAGACCCCAATACCCTGAACACCAAATTGCAAGATGAGGATATCATGATGCACGTTGTGACTTCCAACTGCCTGGAGGAGGGTGTGATAATCTTCAAACGTTGTCAAACTTTAAAGTTTGATACTACTCTGATCTGGGATACATATTTTATCATTTCACGCCATTTTATGTCCAGTTTATTGATACTAAAAACACAGTGTACAAATCTGAATGATGAAATAAAGAGGCATTTGGTGGCAGAAGTTTAAACAATCAAATTTATTAATCGCAAAACGTATTATATTCACTTGTTTTAGTTATTTTTAAGTTAATTAGCGTGTAAATTTATCAAAATAAAAAATTAATAAAATACCGCTCTGCGTAATTAACATTTACCCCTAAGTTTGAAACACATTTTTTCACGAATAAGAAACACCAACACGAACAAAGTTGGTTTATCAGCGCGTAGACATCGGTAATTCCAGCGAAAACAAAAGCTATCAGCTCGTAACACATTGTTACGAAGGTACAGAAAGTTGCAGCTTACAAAATAAACTTGTGTTTCAGAAATAGCAATAATAAGAAAAGAGGGGTGTTGTGACACCCAACCCAACTTCGAAAGGGTTAAGTCAAACTCTGCCACAACCTTTCCTGACATTCGACTTCTCAAATTCCCGAGCGCGTGAGGGATCTACGAGGGCTGTTGTTTTCTTTAAACATCCGATGGACTATAAAAAAATTTACATAACATAATAATTTTCTTTCCAGAAGTAGAGCAGGGTCTTACTTATTTTTCAACATAATCGCCAAAACGGTTGAGGTATTTGTCATGTCGTGAAACAAGCTTCTCGATGCCTTCTTCAAAGAACTTGGTCGCTAGTGAGGAGAGATACATCTTGACGGCATCCTTAAATTCGTCGTTGGCGGCGAAGTGTTGTCCGCCCAACAATGCCTTCAATTGTTGTCACCTGCTGCGTAAGTCCACCAACAACACTCCTTAAAATTATATTATGTAAATTTGTCTTTTTTTTATAGCCCATTGGAGGTTGAAAAAAACAGCCCTCGTATTTCACAAGCACTCCATTCATTATTAATGCATTGATAAAAAAGCAATTCCACGTCGTTCCTGGTCACCAAATATGATTAACTAGGAAAACACATAGGGCTCGTTTCCTAGTTTTTACAAATACCACAAGCTTGCTTGCACTGTACCCTCAGGAAACTCTATTAGCCGCGTGCCTGAAGCGGATTCAAAATAATTCAATTGGAGATGTGATGCACCGATGAAAAGGAAGCAAACGGTTTCATGGTTAACAGGGCTGCCTGTTGGGGATGCTTTCACAGTTAACGCAGCTAGCGAATCATAGCTAGCGAATCAGCGAAGTTGGAAACCAACGGAATTCAAAACACGGTGCGGAAAAGCGACCGGTATGGAAACGAGAAATGGCGCATTCCTCATTTCCACCTCGCAATTACACACGGCCGGAGAGTTAAAAGAAATCCGTTTTGCATTGCACCTCTAACATTTATTTGTCAAAATTTGTTTCGATTTTGTATTGGTTTAGCAGCAGAAGTAAAGGAAAGTAATTGTGATTACTTGGAATACGGTAAAATAACGTTTGTGCTCTGATAAGGGGTGTGCGTTTTGGCAGAAACTGATATAATTTGTGGTGTAAATAATGACTGGGGAATGTATTTCACTCAAAAACCATTCACTGTAATATTTTAATGAAGTACATGTTTCATTATATTTTTTAGTAAAATAAAAATATTGAATTACAAATTAACATTTAATTGGATGGGATTCAATTTTTGGACCAAGGAGCGAATTGTTGAATATTAAATAGGAAATATGGCTGAAATTCTTCAAACTCACTATCACCACCACTTCATAACTTTCTGAGTGATGCATAATGCAGCATCTGGGTGAATTAAAATAGAAATAACTATAGGTGGTGCTCTGAAAAGTAACAAATATTCAACCAATAAAGCGTTTTTACCATTCTTCCCGAATATTTTACTCGTGGTAAGAATTGGTTATTTTCTAATTTATTCTAACATTGTTGTTGATTTATACAGCTCAAAACCCAATATTCTGATATCATGGTAAATATGATATATTAAAAGGCACAAGTATTTTGAATTCGGTGAATGAACAACCTGTAAGCAGCAAAACATATTGTGAGTAGTGTGTTATAACCTAACAGCATCAATAATATATTATGAGTGCCCAGTAGTTCTCTTTATAAAAATGTTAAAAGTAATTCTGATAAGTTGAAAGAAACTATTTTCTTCTTATTGTTAGTTCTCAAAGAAAACTATTGTTAAAAAAGTTTTGGTATATTTCTAAGTTTTCAGTTCTATAAATGTAATCCTAATTAGCGAAGTTATTATTAGCTCAGCTGTTATTCTTTTTTTTCAATTTCTTTGTGACAGCATAAAATTTTATTATGTGGTATATATTGCCAAATAAAGTTTATCATTATGAATATTTTATTTTTATTATTATTATTATTATTGTCACAATCATCAGTATGGTAGACATATCAACATTCAAACGTTTCCATGTTATTTCAAAACGGGAAATAAGTAAAATACTGTGTGAGATGCCTTATTTTACATCAACGAATAATCTAATTACAGAAAAATAATTATCATTGATACGTATTGGATTGACAATATATGAAGAACTGTCGGCAAATTCTCGTTTCTATCTCCCCAACGGAATGAGTCAGAGCGCGGTGGAATAATAATTTGCTCTGGTCCTTCATTTCGTTTATTTAATTGTACTAAACCAAAAGCTGCGCTTCGAATGATTTCCATAAAAATACTGAAACTTGACAGTAAAAATAATGAAAATAGATATTCAATCCCTTTGTCCACTTGATGATGCGCCGAGGGATGTTTCATTTTGTCAACCGAATGCATTTTGTCGATGACATTACCCGTGTACTAATTCTCACAATGGAAGACATAATAAACTTATCTGTGGCATTAAAGGTTGAACTGACTTCACCATCACAAACAGTGTGGAGGGTTCTGCTCGAATGATCTTGGCATTAGCCACATGCATGGCACGTAAAGAAACTCACTTTATCCATAAAATGAATTTAAGTCTAAATAACAAATAGAAATTTGTAGTAAACTATTTTTCATGTAGATGGTATTTTTTACCTGGATTGCTATGGATCCTCAAATCACAATATTAATCGAATAGTGATCAATAGTTATCAAATTACTGTATCACTATAATATCAAATCTTCACTATATTGAAGGTAAACGCATTTACGTCACGATAAAGATGTTTGAAGTGAATACAAATTAACATCAACAAAATTTTTAAAGAATTAAATGATATTATTCAAATAATATGAGCTATGGCAGACATTCAATCTATTCATTTTTTAATATTTTAGTGAATAGAATTTACGTAGTAAAATAATGTTTAAAAGAGATACGTGCATACGTTGTGCATGCCTAATTCAAATGCACATACTTTTCGTTGAGATGAATTATTTATAACGTAATTAATTGTCGTTGATAACTTTGAAAATAAAATATGTTTAGTAAAAATTATTTTCGCAATAATCCGTTTTATGGTCTTTTAGATAAATGTTAAATTAATAAATGAAATCCACCGTTAGTCCTAAAATGAAGAATTCAAACAAAACTTCATGTCGACATAATTTTGAACTACAAAACATGATACTTTTTACTGGAAGATTGAAAAGTCACCTACTGATTTAGCAAACCTTGCTGCCGGAGCACAACAAAGCAAAAACTGAAAAGAAGTAACAATATAAAGAATAGAAATAAATTATTAAACGAATTGTGTCTTGATCAAGTTATTGAATCCTCGCTTCAGAAGTATTGAATTCAAAGTGGGAATGTATTTGTTCAATTTAAGGAATTTCCGGTTCTTCCTAGCAAATGTTGTTTTGCTAATATACGCAGAAGCAAGATGGAGAAATCTATTTTTAAGATCACTCTCATCACCCAGCTAACCGGCCCACCTACTAATAATGGCCGCTACTACTCACCTCCTACCTTTAATCGCCGCTTGAAGATAAGCTTCAATAGTATGCTACATTTTCCATTTACAAATACTACAATAAAAAAGGTAGCTCTGAAAAGAAAAAGCATTCTGCAGAGAAGAGGAAAGAAAGGGAAAGGATGAGAATGAACGCAGCTCGGTGTAGACACGTGCGGAGTGTGCGAGATGGTAGATAACGCGTCTCCATTGAGGGCTTCTACGAGGAGATTTTGCCGTGGTTAATTGTAATGAAGACATCGCCTGCGTGAGGCGCGATGCGGTGAGCCCCGCCCGCTTGCCCGCCCGTTTGCCCGCCGCGGACTCGTGCGTGGAATCCTCATAATTAGAAAGGCCGTTGGTCCTCCCCTCGAGTTTCTAACTGTTTACCTTCGGGAAGGTTAGTGTGCCAGTAGTAGGTATCACGAGAGTGCGCTGCGCCGGTACACTGGAGATGCTCGCTACTTCCTTTGTAAATTGAAAGGCACTACTGTGATTAAATAGAACTGGCTTTCCCGCAACTTCAAAATTAGACGTGACTCTTGATCTCGATAGGATAAATAACTCAAGGTTAACTAATTAAAGGATGTTTTGGATGGTTAGTGAATGGTGTTTTATTATGTTTTCAGTATTTCGGATATATTTTTACTAATTCAGAGGAATTCCACCATTGTGTGTTCATCCTTGCCAATATACATGATCGCTTTATCTTCTTCCACGGGAAGTCGGAAGTTGAGAAATTGATGGTAAATAAGAAATTCTCGTGATGTACAGATCAACGACCACATTTGTTATAATGAACTGTCACACCACTGACAAAGAAACAAAATCTGATTTCCTGGGTACTTTTCTAAGCACATGAAATATAAACAGGTCACCTTTAAGTTCTAGGTTTTAGCAAAACGTTAACATGACCTAAAATGACACAAATGATCAAAGAAAATACACCAGTGCCCTGCAGGCTACAACGATGTCAAACTGTTCGTGAAAAGAATTAAATCCAGTTAAATGATTCGAATGTCTGAGGGGAAACTAAAAATTACTTTAGGTTCTGAAACGGACAGATCTGTACGCAAAATATCGTCTCCACTACCTCAGCCACCGGCCAGCCGCAAACCCATGAAGCCCTATCAAAAGGAAAACATAAACCGTTACTGCACAATGTCAGACAATAATGTGAAAGAGCAATTTCAGTGAGTAGAGGAGATTTCGGAACAAATGCTTCGAGGTATGGAGTTAATCGCGAAGGTAACGCGAAATAAATTGAATATTATTTCTGTTTATAGTCTCACAGTTCTGTTTGTAACATTACGGAGCTTAACTCGTTATTGTAGTACATGATTATTGATATTAAATTTCACGTAAGTTTCAAGTATTATTTTTTGTGTATCGTTTATTTTGTTCCTTTTTTGTAAGTGCATAAAATAACCTACCACTGGGGTTCAAAGGACCAACGTCGACTTGGCGAAAAGGACCGTGGTTCGTGTCCCGTAGTGGATCTTACAACACTTTATGCTGTCATGATGTGCAATATTTTTAAGCTTAGCCTCAATTAAGATTTTTTTTCATTTTTCAAACATTCATAATGATTTAGTTCCTAGTCAGTAAACATAAACTTTGAATTTAAAAAATAACCAACCGTTATTCAGTCTAGAATGCTGAGCTTTACTTCTAAACTAAGTTACAAATATAATTAATAGATACATAACGTGATATATCACAGTCTTGTGATCAAAGAGATGAAAATAGAGATTGGAATCTTGAAGTTTTATTACTTTACACAATTCAGTTTTATTTACTTGCTTCAGTTAACCGTAAAATACAATTTGATTATCTTGATCGACTTTTACCGTATAACCAGTCCTTTTTATTCCATCTTCCGGGCATTAAGTCGGTTGGGGTTCAAAGGATTCAAAGTACTCACAGTAACGATAATATCCGATGTATAGACATACCGTGCCTATTTTCAATTTTCACTACTTATAGATGACTTCTACGTTTATTAAAGTTTTTTTTTCAAAAACCTGGTAAGTCCATCTTTATGAGACAATATAAGTTAATTGGACCGTTGAACCCCGCCTTACCCTAGAGTACAAGAGCGCCATCACCTTTTTCGAGATTGCGAGTGTAAAAGTAAAGTGTGGAATGAAACCGTGGCAAAGACTGCTTCGCTTTTCTTAAATTTTTTGGTGTAATGTAAATCATGCAGGACCCAAAATTCGTATTTATCTTTTCTTGTCATTGTGTTTCTCGAGTGGAATATACACGAATAGAGTAAATAAACTCATAATAAATCGTTAGTAAAATGGTTTGTTATTGAAAAACATATGTCAAACCAACAAGGTTGTAAAATGAATAATTCTTGAATTAATACAATTTCAAGCTTAACACACATGGAGACGAACTGGAGAGCGGGTACAGTACTTGAATATCGTCAGGTTTTGTAGACACCCGCCCGTACACCCGATGTAAACCAACGCTAAGGGTTCGTTAACTCGACGAAGTTTACTGAATATTTTGTTTTCATTTAATTTTAAACATACACACATCATCGCTGAACAATGTTTGTAATTCTTTCCCCGGTTTAAGCTAATGTATTTCTGAGATGTTGAGTACATACACCTTCTTGAATATAATTTAACTTTGAATTCATACAGGAGTAGTAATATATTTGATGTCTTAATGATAAATAAAAAACTTTTTAAAAACAAGCTTTTATTTACGCTAAATACTAAAAAGTAAAATAATATAAGTTTAGGTTTGAATTAAAGTAATGCAATGCCATATCTAATACTTACATACATATTTCACTTTAGTAAATCCTAATAACCCCCCAGGGGGCTTACATCTAGTAAGTGCGTGTTTGGCAAACACGGGGCCCCGAGCTGAGTCTGGCATTACTTCCACTTACTTGTGTTAGGCTCCTTCTTTTCTCTTTCCTTGGTCACCTCTTATTCTTTTCGATCCCGACGCTATTAGGGCAAGGGTATCTTTCATTTTCTTCATTTTTTGTAATGTCTTGATATATATTTTGATATACTGTAATTCAGGAAAGTTTTTAGTCGGTATGGTTGAGTCATTCGGCGAGTCCCACACGCGGGGAGAATCATGTTGGCTCTCCTTAGTGCGTACCTGTATTTTCCCTACCTGTACAGAATTTTAGGACTCTAATGACCTCTCTGTCAACGAGCTGTAAAACCCCATAAAAATCCTAATAAAAATAAACGTACTTTCTGTCTTTATTGATTTGATCAGAAATATTTAAACTGAGAATAATTTAATATTTTGTGTTGAATTATTTGTCTTTTTAAAGCTTGGCACGCGAAATGTTCATAAAAGTAGATAACTATTAATTGTATAGAACAGCGAATGGTTGGTAAAATTTGTGGGGCTTTAGGGCTCGTCGACATGAACACAAACTTTTATTTAATATAAAAATATAACATAAAATTAATAAATAATGAAAGACTTGCGACCTTTTACGAACAATTTACATTTTGTGATAAATCGCAGCGTTTCAACTTCGTTTTAAGTCGTCGTCAGGTGATTAAAATAATAACAAATTATAACAAGAAACATAACATAACAATTGAACATGATATAAACATAAATATAAACACAAAATACTAAACAATTATTGTAGTAGAAAAACAAATGTCCGTGTGATACACCTTCCGATAGCATAAACATCCTTTTGAGAAGCGATCTTAATGATAAGACGTTCCTGCACTGTTCTTAATGATAAGATAATAAATTATAATGAGGAGGTGCTAGTTATTCAATTCGTTATGCTTAATAGCATAAAGAGACAGTTTGTGTTTCAGGGGACGCTTCCCGGAAAATACCCGCTGCGCGTTATCACGGAATAAAATCGTATTTGAGTTAGACATCTTAATATTGCATTATCACCAGGTGTAGACGTACCTTACTACATATACGGCGAAACACGTACCTTACTACGTATATGATGAACTCCCTCATGCATCTAACACATAAGAGATGCATGATGCCATGCCAAAGCAGTAAACGCCATGTTGTTTATGCCGTCGTCAAGACGAAGTATCAGAGACTCAAGATCCAAGACCAGAATAATACACACCGTCCGCAAAAGAGTCTCTACATACGACGCAAGAGAGTCTCTACATTGTAAACATTAGAAGACTCCATGGGACACACGGGCCACATGGACCAGCAAGCGTATGTCGCTATTTCTTAAGAAACTTCGAGAACACGGGTCAGTTTATTAAGAAGCTTCAAGAAAAGGTTCAATAGACGAACCTCGACCCAGTGTTACGTCGCTAACGTCGTCAGCTGTCAAAGTTTAATTTATAGCAACAGCTACGACGGTGAAATCAGTACGATGGATTCTCTTGCTGAGTGAGCATCGGCTCCGATAATAACCTCAACCAAGAAATCCAGCTCTGCGAAATCGTCCGATTTGCGACAGAATTAATTCTATCTTCAAAGGCCACGAGACGCCCTCTTACGGTCTGCAACAGAATTAATTCTATCACCAGAGGCCACGAGACGACCTCTTCCGATCTGCGGCGGAACTAACTCTACCTTCAGAGGACATGAGGCGCCCTCTTACGATACCACGCAGAGGCTTAGACAGCAGCACCATCATGTGTCAAGCTACTGTACTCCAACGCTATCATCTAGCTACGTCAGGATTTATCACCAGAGGTGCCATCTCGCGACGAGGAGGAGAACTTCATCAACCTCGACAACCAACTTATTCAAAGTCGTGAGTCGAGCGAGAAAAAGGCACCATTCATAGAACTTTCACTGCCTGTTGTTGTCACCCTGATGTTATTTATTGTTTGCTTACGATTCAATTATTTGTTTGCATTGATCCTGCATAATAAATCTTGTCCTGTACAACCTTTGAGTATTTATTTAGAAAAGGAGGAATCTTATTGCGAAGCAATCTCCGTATCGAGACTTGCGAAGCAATAACAATCTTTCCCGACACCAGGTTTATATATGTATGCCAAATTTAAGCTCAGTCGGTTGGGGAGAACAGGTTTAAAACTCAGTAACAAGATTCGGCCCAAACAACTAACAGATCAAGTTAAATAAAAGCTTGTATAAATGGCACTTTCACCTGCTATCTCAAATATAATAATATTCGGTGTATCAGGGAAAAATGGCATTAAAAGTTGAAAATTTTTTCAAATATAGAGAAAAGTTATTTATCGCCATAAAGTACTTGGAATACGTGAATACTCATTTTTATTTGCAATTAGGAAACTAATGGAGAAAAACCATTGCACATACATCCTCATACACGTTTCTCCGTCTGCAGCATAGAGTGAGAAAAATTATATAGTGAAAGGGTCATTTGTGGCGTGGTCCTCTATATTTTGGTCTCCTGCTAGCGATCTATTCGTGCTCAAAGTCGCAAGATGAACTTAGTACTGTCTTTTATTTGAAAGAAAAATAAATATTCAGAATATTATTTCAAAACATTCAAAATGGTACCTTCATGTGAAGTACCCTTTATTTTAAAGTAAAAATAAAAATTGGAGTACGTGCATCGACAAATAGTAAATTCTACCGTAAACACGAAATGCGAATTACATTGATTAATCCATTTACTCAGAATCGCCGCGCACAGACGGACAGAGGAACGAACGTTATGCCAAAAACCACATTTTTTGAATCAGGGGGTCGCCAAAACGGATATATCTGTCGAAATCTCGCTTTCGAATTTTTTCACGATTAAAAATCTTTCTATATACTACATGTATGAGAAAGTAAATTTTTTAGAATTTCGTTACAAACAGAAGTATTAAGACATTTTTTAACCAAATAATTGTATAAGAGAGTCTGATTTGAAGGTAACTGCAATGAGTAAATTATAAGGTACTCTTGCTGCATCTCAGTCATTAACCAGATATGCCTCATATTGATTGCGTTACGTATGTACATGAAAGAGCACAGAACGTTCACGAATACCTACACATTTTGTCAAGCAGAATGCCTAGTTTGTATCACAGTTATGCTTACTACTAAGTGATCATGATTATTCCAGTTGCGCTTTTTAGTCATATTTTATTTCATTAAAATTCACTCGCTGGAGTGAATATTGTCCTATTATGTGAGTGATATCCTATTGTCCGCCGCCACACCACGGCCGTGAGGGAAGCGCCAGAAGCGTACAAATGGTAGTATGACAACGTAGATAGTTTGTATTACTCTGTTCTAGCTTTTCCCCGCGTTTTCTCTCGCACGATTTCCGATTAAAATAATACTCAGTGTGATTTATGGGTGGTGATATAAAAAGTAAATCAGGTTGACCATCTGAGTAGTGTCAAAATGCTGAGCGGATTATGAGAGGTAAGTATAGAGATTATCAAGTTTTCACCATTACTGCACAAGGATAATCGTTCCACAAATATTAAAAAATATGTCACTAAACTTTTCTACAAGCAAGGCTCAAATTATATATTTGTTTAATGTAATATGAGAGGAAATCAATAGCAAATAACTCGCGCTGGTAATATGAGAGTGGAATTAAAGAGCAATGTCGCCCGCAGTGGTTCAATAGTAGAATGTAGCAAATGATGCACAGAAGGAGGATACCATTTCCAGTAACCAATCATTAATGTAGTTTTTATATACGACACATTAAAGTTAATGAGATGAAAATTAAATTAAAAAATTTATCCTTAATTCGATATTTTATCGTTTCGCGTGGATTGTAAGACTAATTATACTGATCAAGAGGAATAAGACAGGAATCCCGATGTACTACTAAGAACCACGAACAAGAAGATCTTGCATCATTACTTCTGTAACATGTTATGAGAATGGATACGTCTGAAGGATGAGTAATCACCAATCAATTTTACACTTTACATTAACAAATTCCGTAGGCTTTATGGATTAACAAAAACGTACGCAAAACGACATAAATCCTGGAAATAAAATAAATAATTAATTTATGTAGCATTTGAGATTCTATAGAATTGAAATTAGTCGCACATAAATTTTCACAATACAAGTTTAGAAAAATGCGAGAGGAAAGCAAACGTTCGAAATCTACAACCTACATTTTTTTCTCTTCCACGTAAACGTGAAATGAGGCAATCTCATGACTTAACTGAATCTCCCTAGCACTTACATTTGCTAGTAAGTCATTATATTTAATATATTACATCTAATTCCGTGCATCCCATTTTCCTATATATTACCATAGAATTACAACTGGAAGGATACGAGAAATTTATCTACAACTTGTAATTCCTGTAAACGTAAATAGGGTCCCCCATTTCTTCATTTTTTCACTTTCTCATGTACGTATTATATAGAAAGTATTGTAATTGTGGAAGAATTCGAAAGCGAGATTTTGACAGAAATATCTGTTTTGGCTATCCCTGATTTAGAAAAAGTAGTTTTTGACATTAACATCCGTCTGGCTGTCTGCGCGCAGCGATTCTGAGTAAACGGATTTAATATGCATTTCGTATTTACGGTAGAATTCACTTGTTGTCGATTCACGTGCTCTAATTCTTTTTTGCTTTAAAACAAAAGGGAACTTCACATGAAGGTCAAAGTACTCTTTCGAATGTTTCTCAAAAACGGCTCCAACAATTTTGCTTAAGTTTTCTATACGTAAAGTACTTTTAGTATGCATTACATCCGCATTAGTGGTATTTCGCTTGAAAATTTGGTATAGACGCAGTAAAATAATTTCTTTCTTCTACACTTACACATTAGTTTACTGTTTCAAGACGGTTGATTAATATTTAGCAGTGTAAATAGACAAAGCAGACGTAGAATACACTTTTCGTAAACTGAAATGAAAGATATGATAATGATAAAATACATAGGAGGACAGAAAACGCACTGCAGATACGAAAACACATCAATTTCTGTCTACCACGAAATTACATTTACATAACACTTTTACGATATTTATAAGACTGATATGTCGCTACGTGTTTTGAAATAATATTCTGAATATTTATTTTACTTTCAAATTTGAAATAAGTCCATCTAGTGACGTTGAGCATAAATAGAGCACAGAAAGACGACCAAAATATAGAGGACCACGCCAGAAATGACCCTTTCACAATATAATTTTTTCTCACTCTCTGCTGCAGACGGAGAAACTTATATGAGAAAGTATGTGAAATTGTTTTGCACCACTAGTTTCTAAAATGTTGTGAAATGTTTTAATGGTCAGTCGTAAGAGCAGACTTTATGGTCTGAGTCTCCTCAAAATAAAGTAACTTTTATGATCATCTCTAATATTTTTGTTTTGATTATTATTGTTATTATTCATGACTTCAAAAAAAAAAAAACTATTCCCATGCATAGAATCGACCTGAAATTTGAATTGTTCCCGCCTCTGTTTTTATATGAAGAGCTGCAGTTTTATGTAAATATGGAGAATAAGACCTCATTGACTCTCTATAATCTCACTTAAAATATTCCCAATCATATGGCTTTGTGACTTGAAGAGAATATACATTTGCTATTACTAATGAAAAAATTTAAATGATTAAATCAAATTCTGTATGCAACATGTCAATGATTTTCGTTGTGTGTCTACACAAAATCCTACACTGTGATTAAATATGATATTTGGCCGCATTTTCCGTGTCATATTTCATGTAAGCACGTAAAACTTGAAATAAGTAATACACAGATATCAATACACTGAAAACGAAACACACGATACGGTTTTGAAAGCCGATGCCATCGCAGCTAAAAATAAGCATAATCTTTCAACAAGTTTCATAAATCCTGGGAACTTGTTCTTCCGATCGCCTGCGCCTCCCGCCTCGTGGAGCACGAGATACAAGGACTTTTAGGAGGACCCTCCAAGGGATTCACGCGAGCGACCTCTGCGTCCACCAGTGCCGTCACTCGGCACCGAGGCCTCTTCACGCTCAGCCCGACAGACAAGAGGCAGACACGCCATTGATGACATTCACGAGGCACGGACGGTTCCATAATATTGTATACAGTCGTGAACACTCCAAACATTTTCTACACCCAGGTTTAACTCCATCACGTGGATTACTAATACTCTGCTCATGAGTTGCTCTACATATTACATAAACTTTTAAATATATTTCTAATCACAATTTAATCTTCGGAGAGCTCAAGAGACAAGAGTTCACAAAAACCGGCGACGTCAGAAACCAGGGCACTATCAACTTCTTCGGTAGTCTTCGTTAACATATGAGCGTAAATTTGTAAAATACATATGACATGTTTCGAAAATTCCTTCCAACCCTCACCATTCTCCCCCAAAACTTGTACCTCCCAAAGAACTACTTCAGCCTCGTTCTACTACACCAACCACCAAACCTCGTTCATTCCCTGCAGTATTACTTTTGTCCATGGCCTGCGTTGATTGCGAAAAGTGTTTTATGCTTCCTAAAATAATCGGGAGGGATCCTTCCGCTTAGCAATATTCATTGTTGGGTCTCTGAAACGTCATGCTCATGCAACTTCTTCAGGAATTGAACCCGGAACTCCGAATCGGGGTGAGTGATACGCAAATGCATCCCCCAACATGCGAACCGACACCGCGGAACTGTTGTTCGAAAACGGAAGCATGAGGTACTCACTGGAGGATTGCGGAGGTCCCACGCGACGAGATCTTGCTGTGGCGGTTGGCGCGGCGCCGAGCGCTGCAGCAGGAACAGGCTGCGGGTACCGCGCTGCGCCGCGCCGTGGTACGGCAGGGGCTCCGTCTCCGCGGGCGGCTCGTCCGAATGGTAGGCGTACAGGAGCCGCATCGTGTCGTTCTGCAACACACATTGCACCATGTGACGGGCGTCGCGCCAAGTGCTGCTGCTGCTTCACACGCATATTCCACACCCGGCGAGATGAGGGGTGGAGAGCATGCGAGTCAAGATTAAACACCAAATATGCTTCCATTCTCGTGTTGGTGAAGATACTCTTAGCTACATAAACAAACAGAACGTTTTTATGGATTTCGAGCTGCAAAGTACAATGCAAAATGTTAATAAACCCTTTTTGAAAGTAATTTTTAATGAGTTGTAGCATATAAATAAATAAATTTATTGTCAAAAAACAGTACAGACTGCGTATGACCACGTGGAGGACAATAAACTAATTTACTCTCCGGAAGCAAGCAAGGGACCATCCCATCAATTCCGATCAAGGGCCCTAAAGAAGAGGCGGATTCAAAAATTTCAGCAAAAGTTCCTAGATAAGATAAAAAGTTAGCTGCAAGTTATAATGTTAATAGAATGTCAATATGTTTGTAATTTAATGCAAAAAATTTATTTAACGTGTACAAATTATTATCGAACTATAGATTATTCTGAGTATAGTGTTTAACAATCATAAGAGTTGAAAAAACACAAAATTCACGATTTAATGTTACAATAAACACGCCCCTAGACAAAGCCTAGAGAACCTGTATAAGAAATCCGCCTCTACCCGAAGGAAAAACGGAGAAAAACCCGGGCCAGGATGGGGCTACAGAATTAATGTACACAATCGTGCCAAAGTTGAGTACACATAAAACTAAATTAATATGAGCCATACGGCAACACAACCATGCAAGAAAATAGTTTTTGAAATTGTTATAAGTTATTAAAAAAGTGCTACAGCAATGGCGTGATAAAGTACAAGACGAATTTAACTTTTATTAAAATCAATAAATTCTTTTACAGTGTAGAAGCACTGGTGCAGGAGGTAGTTTTTAACCGCGGATTTGAAGATATTCAATTTCATAATGTCTTTTATATTCTTGGGCAGGGAATTATATAGAACGATTCCCGAATGATAAGGTCCTTTTTGGCAAAGAGTGGTTGACACTCTAGGGCGATGAATATTATTACTATTGCGAGTATTGTGTTCGTGAACGAGACTGTTTCGTATAAAGCAAGGGTGGCACTTCAGTAATTCGGTCTTAACAAACACGACCGTTTCATAAATATAAATGCAGGGAAGTGTTAAGATATTTAATTCCTTGAATAAAGGTTTACAAGAGTTTCGGGGGTGAGATTTACAAATTATCCGAACTATCCTCTTCTGAATTCTGAAAGTTTGAATACTCTGACCGGAATTACCCCAGAAGGTAATGCCGTAACGTAAATGGGAGTAAACGTTTGCAAAATATACGCAACGGGAAATACGTGGACTAACTGCGTTAACTAAGATTCGGAATGCGTAACACAATTTGCTTAATTGGGAATTAAGATTGTCAATGTGACAATTCCATTTGAGGTTGTCTTGAATATGGAGACCTAAGAATTTTGTATTTGTAACAGTTTTTAATTGTGTTCCGTTTAAAGAAAGAGAAACCTGGGGTAAAGATTTTGTGATACTATTGTGAAATGACATAGACACTGTTTTGTCAGTGTTTACAATGAGACGATTTGCATGGAACCAAGTCGAAAGGTTAGACAAAACTTTTTGAGCATTGGCGTGTTTACATAGTAAATTAGTGTCATCAGCAAAAAGAACCATTTTGCAATCTGATGTGGATGATGACATGTCGTTCACATACAATAAAAAGAGTATAGGGCCGAGAATTGATCCTTGGGGTACTCCGCAAGTAAGTGGCTTTGTTTCTGAAAGACAACGCTCAAGTATTTTATTTTTAGTATAGGATATTTCTACTTGTTGATATCTATCTTTTAAATAAGAAGTTAGCCATTGATGTGGAAGTCCACGAATGCCTAAAGAATGCAATTTGGTAAGGAGAATTCCGTGATCGATGACATCGAATGCTTTGGATAAGTCAAGAAAAACACCCTGAGGATTTTCTCCGTGGTCTAGAGATGTGGTAACATCGTTTAAGAAGGAAAATATGGCGCTTGTAGTGGAAAAGGATTTCCTAAAACCGTGTTGATCGTCAGAGAGAATGTTATATTTTGATAAAAAATCTAGAAGACGCTTATAGAACAATTTTTCTAGGATTTTTGAGAAAGTGGGTAGTAGAGATATTGGTCGGTAATTTCCAATATTAAGTTTGTTTCCTTTCTTGTGTAAAGGTTTCACTTTAGCTCTCTTAAATATTTTAGGAAACACCCCTTCCGATAAAGTACTATTAAAAATATTTATGAGTGGATTTAATATAGCATGGGACGAAAATAATATAGCATGTATTAATATAGCATAAGTTTCGTCCATTGCTTTTGGAACGATACTTCATGGAATAAGTCTTCCTTCTGATGGCAATAGGCCACAATGGCCGTATGAGGTGAACCATCCTTCTGCTTCATTCTCCAGTATTATCTACACAATGTATCGTGTTCTAACAAGAAAATTGCTTATAATGCTCAAGAATTTGAAACTTTTATGTCAATTTAGTCGCGAACTTATGTAAATAGTCGGGACAAAGCTTTTGTGTTTTAATTATGCCCAGTTAATCTGCTAGGAAAACCTGGTTTCAGTTACAATTTTGTTGTGCAACATATTTTTTACGTGTACTTCTGTACTTATATATTGTTCCTAATTGATCACGATCTTACAATCTGAGACAGACCACTTAGAGCTCATGGTGAGGCAGGAAACAACTTACGTAAAGAGTTATTTGCTACCTGAAAGAACAACTTCCTGAGGTCGCATTCATTTAAGTAAGCAATAGTATATACACTTTTGAGCAACCCAAAGGATATTAAAAGGAGATGAGAGTTTTTTATAAATAATTTTTTATTCCATTTGCCATGAATTTGCGATTTGTTTGCACCACCAACTGCAATAAAACAAATAAATGTTTCATGAAAAGAGTTACCCTATTCGAATACTGCAAAATACCTGGGTTTTTTTGTGAGGCTTTAGGACCTGGGTATTACCTTGAACGCTAAGCTATGATGGAAGGTCCATGTCAAAAAAAAGAGAAGAGCTGGATATCAGGTATAGAAAAATGTATTGGCTTATGGGCAGAAAGTCATCCCTTTCAGTCCATAATAAACTACTATTATACAAACAAATATTGAAACCCATATGGACGTATGATATACAGCTTTGGGGCTGCACTAGGAAATGCAACGTGGAAATTACCCAGAGATTCCAGAATAAAGTGCTAAGAAACATTGTTGACGCTCCATGGTATATTAGAAATAAAGATCTACATCGGGATCTCGCTGCACCATTCGTGACCGAAGAAATCCGTAACTTTTCTGCAAAACATGAAGAAAGACTTCATCAACATGTGAATATTGAGGCTATACAACTTCTAGGCACTGCAGAGTTTGTTCGTAGACTCAACGGGAGGAATCCTCATGATCTTTTGTGACTACAGTGACCTCTGATGCTATCTTGAAGAATAGTAACATCTTAGAAGATAATTATAGTCGCTAATGAGGGACTTTAATACTTAGTGTGTTTGTTGTATACGTCTTATTCTAACTACTTATTCTAAAATTTTAACTGATAACAATTTCAGGTTTCAGGAATATTTTAGTCACAAATTTCCAAAATCAATTATGGTATATTTAGAGAATAGAATTTTGAAAAAAAATATCAGTTTTTATGTTTTGACCTTGAAATTTCATTTGGTGGAAGAGAGTAAGAAATTATATGGCTTGCTACGATATAATGGACCCTGAACGTTCAAAATCTTATACGAGTGTAAAAGTATAATGATTCATTTTAGTATAGATTTTTTATTATCTCGCGTTCACTGCACTAGACTTAACTTTCAAACAAGACGGTCTCGACGTAATTAATTATTAAGTAATGTTGAAAAAATGGAATAAATGAGCTCTATCTTAGTTCTTAATGGAAATAAACTGACATTCAAGTATTTAGCCAATTCTGAGATAGTCAATTTTTTTGACCATTCAAACATTGGATTGACTGAGTCATCACGTCAACTCTGTCGGGAATGGGAAGAATCACCATACCATTTTCCAACTCCTTCCTCGGCACATTTCGTCCCAGCATCGTATAACAGTTCTTGCTCTTTCGAAGCAATTTTCCAACGGTCACCATTTATTCTCGGCGTTTTCTGTTCCCCTTCAACCGATCTCTGTCAATTCCGTCATTATTGATTTCCTCTGAAACTCGGAACAGTTTGGAGTAAATGGCAGTGGACGAAGATATTTCTGATAGTAGTCAGAGCAAGACAAAAGTTATCTCTGCCCACTCTTTTCCTTTTCAGCCATGACGTTGAAGTCGAATAGGCTCTCAAAGTGACCCCGAAAAGTACTCATGCCTTTCGGGCAACAAAAGAAGCTATTATTCACTCAGATCGTTCGTAAGACCGAAAATGAGGATTAACGAGAAGTTATGGTGCCGAAGATAAAGTACGTAGTTGGAAGCTAATGACATTTGGAGGAGTTAGTTCCGTATAAATAAACGTCCGAAAGTTAATTTTACCCGAATTCAAAGTATTGTTAAAACATTCCGAAGCAAAATCTAAATTAGTTCCAAGATCAGTAATTGCCAAATGCAGCGTGTTCCAGTACAAAGTCTCTTTTTTACGTAAGACACAATCCCCCCAGCACTTTTAGTACTTTGCGAATGAGCAATGAATGAGCAATGTAAGTGGCAAGGTCTATTGCAAAAATTGGAACGTATTTCTGTGTGAGGTAGGGATAAGGCTGCTAAGATTACTTGGAAATCCACGGGACGAAGCAATTCAACAAAGGAAATCTATAGACTTGTCTAGTAAACTACGAACACTATAAATTTGAGAAATGGAACACGACATGAACGCTCCAAGTAAACGAAAGCACTTTGCCTCCTCTTTACATCACTTTACAAAATCTGCAACTCACTTTTAGATTAAAACTTTGAAAGTTTGTTATAAAATTAACCAAGTTTGCGACTACTCGGGTAAAAATACCTTCAGTAATGCCTAGTTAGTGCGACCATCCCGACTATAAAACCGCGACTTCCCTGGCCACGTAACTGATATTTATAGAATATAGATAGATCCCACGCTGTGCATCGAGGCCAAGTAATAAAATAGAAGAGTCTCGAGTAGTTGTTTGAGGGCGAAAAGTAATGGCTACAAAAAAGAAAGCTGGGAACAGTATAGGTAGAGTACATGAAAAATGAAGTACACAAATAAAACAGCGAAAAATAAGTTTGCACTTGGAGAAGAAATAGATGGTACACGTTGACTTCAGTGAGCAAAGGAACGGAAATGTTCAAAGAAGGGAAACCACTAATGAGTTTCAAGTGAGTTATGCAAAGCACGGGAACGAGAGTAAGATGTTGGTAACTGGAGGGGAAGAGAAATTCAGATTCCTATATAAAAGCAAAAATAAAAGAGACCTATGATCACAATTTAAACGTTATTTAACGAACAATTGTACATCAGAAGCATGAAATTAAAATGAGTTTGTGCTGAGTGCCAGAATTTTCTGGAAAATGAGAAACTCGGAGGATGTGTGATGGAAAGGGAGTGATGTAAATCGACCCGTCCACGAAATTTCAGACGTAAAAGGAAGAAGGAAGATAAACGCAACCCTCCACTGACGCTGGAGGGAAGGTACGCTGAAACTCGGACCAAAAACCTGCCTCGAGCGGCTTCCCTGCTAGTTGGCACCAACCAGCATACAGCACGTGTTTGCAATACACAATGGCGCACGTTTTACAGAGGATGGCGGAGGTTTTACACATTTATTAATTGGCCTCTCCACGTGTTTTGCAAAATGATTCGTTCCACTGACGGACTCTCATCCTGATTCAGTATGTGAGTGAATGGGTGATGGAGCATGAGAAGAGACAGAGGGGGAGGAACGCACAAGGGAACGGGACAGTGAAAACGAGAGGGGACTGAAACAAAATGAGTCATGCAACTCTCACTTCTCCCATGGAGAACTGAGAGATTTATTTGATTGCTAAGGTATTGTTCAAAACTGTAAACGATTCGGAAAAATTGGTTTCTGCGGGTGATAAAGACCTGATTACAAATAAAGTAAAGTCAGCAGGTGTGTGGGAAACCAGAACCAAAAGCGTTTGCGTTAAGTTACAAACTGTTAATTTACGAGAGGTTTTCACAAAATGAAAATTCTTTATTTCAATGACGAAAATTTGTCCTAAAGGAAATGTAGGGATTATGAAGATTATATGCTCTTATTCCAATGTCAATGACTCAAACACTGTGGACAATTTGCAGCGAGTCAATTTTAATTGTTCGGAATCGTAGATTGTGGATTTTTCAAAACAATCTTCTGTACATTGATACAAAAAGCAAGCTGTCCAACAGCTGTAGCGAAAGCTGAACTTACTTCCCATTAAAATGTGCACCATTAACATTTTCTAGCTGAGAAGTAGGGTTCCAGAATTAATTCTATTCATTTTATTACTAATATTTATTCCTAGAAAGATCCTTTGGTATTTTCAATCTTATACAAATATGTCTAACCTTAAGAAACAGATACTCAGCTCGAGGATATCGGAGATGTAGTACAATAATGAGTGACAGTACAATAACGAATGAAAACCTTTCATTTCGCAATACGCAGCACTCGGTCAATGCAACTTCTGGTACGCAGTGTTCAAAGTTTTTACCTCTTTCTTTGAACGTTTGAATTCGAATTTGAAGAAGGATAGTCACGAAAACTTTTATAAATTTATTAAAATGCCTATTTAAGATTGACCTTTTACTACAAAAATGGACAACTCCACCAACAATTCTTTACACACACACAAAAAAAAAGAAACATCACATCAGCAAATCAGCAACCTGCATTTAGTCATGTCAGTAGTGTGCTGGTTGCGCTGTTAGAAATACTTTTGTTAAGGGGGATGTACACGGGACTAATAAACACCGCTTCGTGACGCCGCACAGTGGAGTATATTGAGGCGAAACCTGGCCAAATGAATTTTATCCCCTGAATTCAATGGATTATGGCGAATTGTCGTTTACATGTATATAAGCAAATGCCATGTTAAGTTAAATGTATTTTTGATTCGAGAGGATATGTATCAAATATTTATAAACATTTAACAGAAGCTCCATATAAATGTTTTTAATGTGAATAATGGACATAACATTTGTATATACTTAAAAATTATTTTTCGCCATAATTCACCAAATTTAATGGATAAAATTCTTTTGGCTAGGTTTCACCTCGATATACTCCACTGTGCGGAGACACGAAAAGGTGTTGATAAGCGGCATTCACTAGCCCTGTGTACGTGCCCCTTTACGGTTCTATTTAAGCTAGTATTCTATCTATTCCTTCGTTGAATTGATGGGGTTGTATTGTATAAGACTACATGTTGATACAATGCCGTTTCCCCTCGCTCTCTCTATCAGTGTTTTCAGGAACAAAGTAGGTGACGCGGTTGAATGTGGAGATGAGAGATGAATGACGAGAGTGAATACGTATGCGAGGGAAAACGTAATAGCCGAGAAAATCTGTCGCAGACCCGCTTTGTCATCCACGGGTAATTCTATTTCGAGTTTTCGGGTTTAGAACAAGAGTCACGTTATACGAAGTACCAGTAACAAATTAAAAAAATGAAATAAGATTAATAGATCGAAAATACACCAACCTTTTTATTCATTGGTTCATATAAAACCTTATAACTAGAGAAAACCTGGTGAAACGAGGACGTGAATAAGTTGGCGCGCTCCAGAGCGCACAGAGAATAAATTTATTACTAGCAGAGATTCGTAGGTCGATTTGCAAATTTTGTTGTTGCAACACAAAGCTCGCCATCGATGGACAAATCAGAAGATATTGTAGGTCGTGCGGATCGACAAGAATGAAAACCCCCCAGGGGACTTACATCTAGTAAGTACGAGTTTGGCGAACACGGGTCCCCGAGCCGAATCTAGCATTACTTCCACTTACTTGTATAGGCTCCTTCCTTTCTCTTTCCTGACCTCCCTTGGTCACCTCTTGTTCTTTTCAATCCCGACGCTATTAGGGCTAGGGTATCTTGCATTTTCCTCCCAGGGGACTTACATCTAGTAAGTACTTGTTTGGCAAACACGGGGTCCCGAGCTGAGTCTGGCATTACTTTCACTTACTTGTGTTAGGCTCCTTCTTTTCTCTTTCCTGACCTTCCTTGGTCTTTTCGATCCCGACGCTATTAGGGCTAGGGTATCTTTCATTTTCCTAATTTTTTGTTTTATTTTGATATATATTTTGAGATATGTTTAGACTTATTGTAATTCAGGGGGGTTTTTAGTGGGTATGGTTGAGTCATTCGGCGAGTCCCACACGCGGGGAGAGTCATGTTAGCTCTCCTTACTGCGTAACTGCATTTTCCCTAACTGTACAGAATTTTAGGACTCTAATGACCTTGATGTCGACGAGCCGTAAAGTCCCACAAAAAAAAAAAAAGAATGAAAATGGGGAGAAAACGTCTTCCTGATAGTTATTACTTTATTTTTGTAGAATTTGGGGTATTGAAACTTTTATGAAGTATAATTGATAAGTAGAGTTGTCTCGTTGATTAAAGTAAAGTTTCCAAACCACACAACTTCTTTTAATACCGTTCCTCCTCTAAAACATCACAAAATGTTTCAAGAAATCAGGAGTTAGTTGTTTCAAATAATTCTATGTCGAAATATATCACGTAACTAGTCGCATCCGTATAGGATTCATCGACAACTTAATCTGCGTTAAGATCTCATGTGCTCCTAGTAAGCAAATGCTGGTAAGAGCATTCCATAAGTGATATGTACCTCGAAATGGCGATACGTAGAACAACAGCATATTTTACCTCAGTATTTTACATATACTGCCGCATCTAGGATAAGCATTAATTAATTAATTACTGATAATTCACAAAGCAATAAACACTGGGAATGACCTCATGGAAGACAATAAAGTAATTTACTCTCCGAAAGCAAGCAAGAGACTCTCCTATCAGATCCGATCAATGGATCCCACGCACTGTCATCAATTTATTATTCCAAAAATAAATCGTAAATATTATAAACGCTCAAAATTCGAGATTAACTAAAATAATACTGTAGTACTTATCACGCTGTCGATCCCAAATGCTAGACAATGTGGGTCTATAAATAAATCCGCCTCTACCCGAAGAAAAAGGATAAAATCCCGGGCTAAGATGGAGTTACAAAGATAATCTACTCAATCGGGTCAGGATAGTGATGCAGAAATAATGTACCCTACCAGACCGACGTTGAGTACAGTAAAAGTAAACTATTATGAATAATAAGAAACAACGTATGAAAATAATTTAGTATTTTAATCAGCATTAAATGCGCTGTAGGAATGGCGCGATAAAGAATAAAAGGAATTAAAATAATTGAATTTTAACTATAATTATAAACAAACACAATACTACATGGAAAAATGAAAGTGATACTACTGTTATTAAAATCAATAAATTCTTTAACATTATAGTCGCATCGGTGCAATAGGATACTTTTAATCGCACATTTCAAGTGATTTAATTTAATGATATATTTCACAACTTTGGGAAGAGAATTCTATAAAATAATTCCTGAATGATTCGGCCCTTTTCTGGCTAAGATTGACTTACTCGCTCGAACGATTAATATTAGCCCTACAATTGTTGTGTTCGAGAACAAGACAATGTCTTATAAAGCAATCATGACACTTCACTAATTCAATCTTAACTAACCCATCCGTTTACTAAATATAAATACAAGTAAGAGTTAGAACAGTGAACTCTCTAAATAAAGGTTTACATGAATTAGGAGGTAATATAAACGTCAAGAATTAAATGCGCTGTTGGAGAGGACTCGCAATGACGTGAGAGTCGAGAAATTTAAAAAGATGGAGTGGTATTAAATGAAGTAAGTTGACACAGATAAGAATAATAGGATGACTATTAATACACTCGGAAGAATTTTAATTATTAAAGATTCAAAAGATATCTAAAGAAGTTACCCCAGATTATCGTTCAAGGCATGTTTCTATGAGCAACATAGAAACGACTTTTAATTTATCATGTTTCGTTATATTGTTACCACGCGTGTGATTTTAATCGCCAATAAAAATTTGGAAGTCTTCCAAGTTATTCTTCCACTTTAATACAATTAAGTCACTCTGAATGGAGGGAACGCGGACTTTCATATCCGTCTCGACATTTCGTGACAGATACCGACGATCGTTGCGACCCTAGAACCCCACATCTGGATATCAGAATACGCGAGAGAAGTAATTAGCAATGCAAAACTAATATCCCCAAGGCCCTATGTTACACTCTAACATTGTCACGCGTTAAAAAGGATCCTCTCACACTCAGATTTAAATAATGTGGTGGTGACTGTTGTGGGATGGCATAGGCATGCTTTATTTTAAATATTTTATTTCTAAAATGAGTATTTTTTTTTAATTCGTTGAATATGCACTACAGTCTTTGTATTATCGCCTCACACTGTTTCAATTTCGTTCCGATAACCTATATAGTTTATTGAGTCTACCATCGTGGTTGAAATATCCAAGAGAAGGGTAACAAAAATAAATGTAAATAATTTATATCTTCAATGCACAATCTTTCGCAAATCGAAACAATTACAAAAGCCTATTCAAAAGTATTTTCAAACCATTCTCTTGCATGTAATTGTATTTAGAAGACGTCTCTAGTAATAAGAGCAAACCACGAACACGTATAGTTGTAAGGGTAAATTAATGAAAAGATATTGCACATAGTAATAATAGGAATTGGGTATGTAATAACAATTTCCTCCCAATCAATTCAAGCGTAAGCAGATAATAACTAAGGTCTCTTCTATATTTAAAAAAATAGTTTACACAACAGCTCTTGCATTTGAATTATTTTAATATTTATGTGTACTCGTATCTTTAGGTTCTTCTCCATTCTGCCGGTTTTCCTTTACAAATGTATCTTGGTAAGCAGTAGAGTTCCTGCTATTCTTGAAGAATATAACTCTTAACCTGTTACATCACTATGATTTCCTCAAATTCATATATATCCTCGCAAAATTGGATGCAAAATATTTTTGATAAGTAAATGTACGGTGTATATTTGTTTTGAAAGAATAAAATTCTACATATTTCACATATTTTAATGGATATACCGGCCCTGATGACGAGTAATAATAATGTCTAAACCTGAATGAAAATAAGAGCTAGAAATGTGAAGTGCTTCGTTAAGGGTTTTAAGGAGAGTGAAGATTTGAAAGTGTAAGGATTTGTAAAAGATTTTCTCCAAATAGCGAATGGAACCAGACAAGCGAGCAATACCCACTCATCTCGTTCCAACCTTCATTCATAAACATCTATAACGGGTTTCAACTTCTAGTTGCTACAGTCTCGTACATACCACCTCGAATCACATGCGTGCTTCTTCTACTCCTCGCCGCCACCTTCTCCTGCTATGACAATCTGCTTTCGTAGCATCCATCCAACGCAAAAGTCTCTCTCTGACCACCATAAAACACCATTCCTCGCTGGCTGCTCGCCATCATTCTCCTCCGCCTGGCCACCTGGCAGACCCCGCCAACATACGAAAGTAGCGCCCCACTTCCCCGAAACCAGTCTTGCCACCGCTATGCAAGATTTCCTTCTCCACAGACTTGTCAATATCTTCATAACGCTACACTGCGTCGCTGATAAGATCATGCACAATCACAATGAAGAAGAGAACCGTTTTAATAGAATCAAGATACGATTACTCCTTGACTATTACTGCATTATCTCTTAAAGAGGTCATCACACTATACTACACGATTTGCTGTAGTTGTGACTTGCTAAATAATGGATGGCAGAGAACAACCAAGATATTGTATTTCAATTCAACAATACATTAATAATAATAAAAATAAGTATTAGAATGATGAAATAAAATGCATATTTTAATGAATCCTCTTCATAAAACTTTACCATAATTTCATAATTGGTTGAAAAATGCGCAAAAAATGCACAATTTCATAAATATAAGAAAATGCGTTTACTTATTACGTTGTAAAAGTATTGTTCTCGCAGATTTAATTTTTTACAGAAGAATATGAAATTGTAGACAGCTCAGAATACTTTGGTGACATAATTTCTACATACTTTCCGCGAATATGTACACATTCTTTGATTCTATGTGCCAATGCTTTGCCCTGAAGGAATGTTTTGTAGAGACTGTATTCACAGGAATTTAAAGACTCATCTGGGCGTAACATAAAAAGCTTTAAATATAATACTCAGCAGGTAAAACTTAAATAATACTATTGTTAACCAATATTACGCAAAACGGCCATAAAATCAAAACTAGTTGTATTCTACGACTTCCTGCACCTTAAGTTCTTCGTATTTTGTAAAATGCGCAAATCTTCTTTTTCTTCTTTTCTTCTTCAGATTTTCTAAATGCTAGACTAATATGATTTAATCAGTTCCAAAACGAATGCAAACAGAAGAGAAAATGTAGCATTGAATGCTTTAGACTTTATTCAGTTAACCACATATTTAACTAAAGTGAAGCTGAATTTTATATCCCTGACTACAAAGAAAAAAATACTCTTACCAAGGATCCTAAAACCTTATCGCGATAAAGAAAGTGTAGTGACGACGGACCTTCGATAAATAAGATCGCACTCTCAAGATGGAAGATTTTTCTTGACATACCATATTCTGCCAAGTAGAAGATCTACTCAAAGTAGCGCTCATTCTTCCATGGAGTGTAATTTACTAGCAATTCTCCTCCATTACTATGACTAATAAAAGAATAGTCCAAAACGAATATATGAATTCGTTAATTGAGGAAGCATTCTTGCATCCTCAATTCTACAAAAACGGAATACTTATAATAATACCAACCATTTTTTTTCTCGTAAAACTTTAAAACGTTTTCGAACATATAGTTAACACTATTGTTGTATTGAAGTGGTATTGTTTCTAAAAGTAGATATAATGTATTACACGTATTCCTATCCTAAAGACACTTTCAAAATTGTATCATCCTATTAGCATTTAATTCATATATTCGAATTTAAAAGCATCGTGAAGTTAATTACATATTTTAAAATTGGAAAACCTTTACCTCGTCACGAACATACCGTTGACTAAAACAACTCATGAATAATATAATATGGAAATATTTTGACAACCTTCAATACCGAAATGTTTCCCTTGAACAAGTTAATACGTTGGATGACATTTTACATTTCGCATCACAGTTATTCGGAGCGCTTACACAAGGACGTTCCATGAGGTTCGAAGCCCCCCCCCCATGCTTTCTGTTCCCTTAACAAATTGTACTAAAAAAATAAAACATTACCGAGCTAAATTAATTTAAATTTTTGTGGTTTTAATGTGTGTACCAATGATTGAATTGGCGCTGAGTTTACATTAATATAAACATTTTAAATAAGAATAAAATACATGCCATTATATCAGATTATTTCATTACCAAATCAGACTCCACTTTTGCAAAGTCCTGGCTTCGTCCCTTTTTTATCAGAGTGTTGTCTCCCCCGTTCTGGGAGTTAAAATACGGCTGATATGTAGATAAAAGAACATTCTCTTGTACCCAAGGAGTTGAAATTACCATTAAGACATTTTTAGTTAGTTGGAGCGGAACAGGAAAATATAATTTGTTCGCGTTAATGCTTCGGCAGAGCGACTCTCTCTCACCCAGGTCCCTAGACCAACGATAAATTCCCGCCATTGCGCCACAGTGGTTATGCCAAGCCGACTGCCGCGTAAAATTGATTTCGGAATTCGAAATTTAATTAAGTGTATTATGTTAAAGCAGAAGGTCGTGATCACATCTCTCTGTCATAAAGGGTAGGTAAATGGAATAGAAATTGGTCTTCGGGATATTACAAGAGAATGATAAATGGAATGTCACTATTGACAAGTTTGATGTCGGTCAGACTTTTATGTGGCCCTATTAAATAAAACAATGTTTTAACCTATTGAAAGGGTGTTGCATGCCATAACAGTGATGAATAACGATACGATGTCACCCTTGCTGTCACCGACAGAATGTATCTCAATGGTGAAATTGGTAAGGTTATTAGAAGCATAAAAGATGGACAGCATTTACAAACACCCACGCTTTAAGTAGGTTTCGTGCCCTCAACCTTCGGTGCACAGAATCATACCCTTATCTTAAAGTTTGCTGGGTTGTTATAGGTTTGCTGGGTTCAAGTTTGCTGGGCTTCATGTTGGTATAGGATCAAAAAAACTAATAAATGACTTGTTCAATTATTAAAGTTTAGAACACTACAAATATCAGAAAATAATGTACCTCCACTAATGGATCAAAGGGTGATTAGTGCCCCTAGCGATGGGCAAATGCATACAAAGTATAAAATAAGTGAAGTGTTTACAACTGTGTTAAAACTTAGAGACAACGGTCATTAAACAGTTTACAAAGAAGTGGATGACTTGTCCAATGGAAATTTCGAGGGGTTGGAAGTTTTTCAAAAATAATTATTAAAAAAATATTCAAAATATTTACAAGTAATTTAAAACTCGTATCTTCTTATATGGTAAAATGGATAAATTTAAACGTTAACGGTTCACTAACTTGGATATCGGGCCCGAAATTCTAAAACCGTAGATAGATCAGCATTTGTAATGAAATAAGTGAAAATAATTATGGGTTGCTAGGAAGGTTACAAATTTAGAGAAAAGACTGACTGAGCCACCGACCAGGAAGGGAGGATGAGTGCCGAGAGGAATTGACTGAAATTGTAAGTGCAATGAAGATTTACAAATGAAGAAAATAAGTTATATTTCTACGTGGTTAAATGAACACTATATGAATTTAAAGGAACCCTGCTCTTAGTGGTAAAAAGCCGTAGTATAAACTTTGGTATATTTTGAGATTGAAAGGGGGAACTTTCTTTGAAATAGAAATCGTTAGAGATGGAAAGTTTTCTTCCAGAGTTAACTGTTTAAACTTGGTTTGAGATTATTATTATTAGTAATAATCATTTCTTTACGACTCTCTAAATAATAAACTATTTCTGAATTATTCCATATTTTCTCTAAGAGTCATGGAAATAAATTAAGCGCTTAAAAATTTTTCACGCAAACATCCTTTCAGCTAATTTTCTCTATTTGCAGACTTGACCACTTTGTTGGTAGTAAATTACAAATATATTTGACTTGCATATATGTGTAGCTCATCCTCCATCTCTCTCTCTATTTCTCTCTATCGGACTCAAAGCACACGCGGATCAAATGTAGATTAAGACACTCATCAGGGATGCAATTATTCAATTCACATTTAGTCACATACCTGTATTTTACATGCACGAGACAAATCATCGATATGAAAACAGTGACACCGAAATATACATACTCCAGTGCGATATGATCCATGAGAAAATCAGCTCCCTGTGGTGCGGTTCGCCACGGTAGGGTGCGCTTCCTGTGAGTGGATCAAGCGGCAGTCTAAACTAATATGATCGGTGCAAAATTCAATAGAGCGTCTCAAAAAGCGCGGCCTCGCCCGAGAAATCTGATTTTCAAAACTCACTTACGTAGTAGTCAAATCATAAACCGCGTACAGACCCCCTGTGGCAGAACAAGGTACAGGACGGCACGAGAGTGGATAGTGAAAAAGGTGGTGGATTCGGATGTGCGAAGGGAGAGAGGAGATGAATGGGAAGTGACGGAGAGGTTTCAGCGATGATGGAGGGGCATTGCGGGGGTCGGAGAGAAGACGAAAGACCCGACGAACGCATCGGGAAACCCTATGAGCTGTCTATGACTTTTTCCTTTTCCGATATCAATTTATCTCGCGTCACGTGGGTAACTATTAAATTGTAAGTGTAGTGTGTGTTCGTGGTGAGCGACCTGGAATCACGAAGAAGAGTCGCGGAAGAAATAGTGGTAAGGAAGCGAGGTTTCCGCTCAGAGTCCGACAAGGAGACGAGGTAGGCAGATTCGGAAACAGACTGGGAAAATCACCCATGTTGTGTCGGTAAAAAGAGACGTGACTGTGGCTAGCATTTGAAATGATTATGAAGACCAAGTTAGAGGCGGCAGCTTCGAAGAAGCGTAGCGCCTCTCCCCGTAAACACAGGTAGCACGTCAAGGGAAGAAGAGCAAAGCATCTCGGCGACAATGTAGTTAGAGGACAAATGACGTTGCGCGCGAAAGGACAGATCGAAGTTACAGAGACAGGTCGAAGGCAAGTCGAGTTGCGTCGCAGAGGTGTTCGTCGAAAACTGACAAAGATAATGGCCTCTAAAAGAATGTTGGCAGACCACGAGATAAGCACAGTAAGTAAAACATTAACGTCTCCAAGGAATACTAACAACTAACTCTGGACAAAGAAAGTACAGTTGCATATCTTTACATAGAACTTGCGGATGGATATGAATGGACAGGATTTAATAGTAAAAACATTTTACCATCAGTTTAATGTACGGTACATAAGTATAGCGTTCAACGGTCACTACAGATGTCAAACTAGACGATGCCGTCCAAACGACATAGGATAGATATTATTTTTAAAACGGTGCCGGTCGTGTCATAGAAGTTCATTACCCATGAGTTAATGCTACTTTATCCAAGCAAGATTTAAATACTAAGTTGAGAAGAGGTTTTTGGAATGCACGCCATCACCATTAAGGAGGTGTCTCGCATTGACAAAAAGAAGGAAATGTGTGTGTTACTGTGGAAGGAGACACAGCCGTGAGGGTGGCAAGAGACACTAGTGCACGCGGCACACGGCGCCTCACAATTTTAATGTGACCACTGGACAGATGTCGCAACACGACGGGGCTATTCAGGCATTCACGAGCGCACTCTAGAGTTATTGCCCGTGCTCCACCCACGCACAAACCACTTGTCTCAGCTTTGCCACCACCTTATGCATGTCATTTATCTCCACCTCCCCAAAACCTCTATGGAAACCGAGTGTCACTGATAAGACTCCCAAATCCATTTCTAATGTACGAGACCATTATAAGTAAATTTTCAATTACCGTGTAAGTGAAAAGCATGAATTCATATACTGCGATGTCTTTTGCAAGGTACCTCCTTTATACGCAAATCAGCAATAGATATAAAGAAGAACATATTAAAATTCAATTAAAAATTTTAATTAATAGTGAAGCTACATTGAAACCTATAGTTCCCAAGAACATACTGAATGACTTCTTTTAATGAAGTGAGAAAAAGCGATGAAGAGAAAACGCATATTATTCTTTGCTATGAAAATTGTCCATCAGAATTTTGCACGTAATAAAAATCTTATCCATATAAACTCACTAGAGGAAAGTATTTTTTGAATTTTTTTAAAAGACTGTATACGAATATAATTTATGAAAGAAAAATATCCCCAATAAATAGTTTTACAAATTCTTTATTTAATCATGTAATAAATGAATCAGAAACAGATACTATTCGAATTGAAATAACCCACACCCTAACCAACGAGATTTCCTGAGTTCTCATCATTGTAAGTGCATAAAATCGACATTCTCCAAGAAGAGAAGTATAATTTTGACGGTGGATAATTTCGAGCTGAAACGACTGAATTGAAATCGTGGGCCTCAATTAGACAAGATTCAGTAAGATATTGATTGGATATTGCGTTTGTATTAAATTGTCTATGGCTGTAAAAACATTCGAGCAAATCGAAGGATACTTAAAGTCAATATTATTCCGACAAAATTGAAAAATCTTTCAACTAAGAAAGCGCCTCAATTCGGGAGCATTCTTTGCTTTCGCAAAGTGATACAAATAATTATTTTTTCAACTTGAAGAAAACTAGAAATTTCATCTTAGCACCAGAAATATATTATTTATATAGTGTGATAGTTTAAAGGATTTTCATGACCTGAATAACCCAAGAAGCACGAGTTTGATTAGCTTGAGAGTTTCAAGAAACATAAAACAATTCAGAAAATCACGAAGGACTTCTCCAAATAATGTTCAAGCTATGAACATGGGGAACGAAGTTTATAAGCATCGCTTCCTTCCTCCGAAGAAGGGTCTTACTTAGAAAAGTTGATATCCTATAGATATAATATTAAAGTTTTTAAGTGAGTCGTTCAATCTGGCACACTTTAAAAAGTAATTAACTCGCCGCAATTTCCTGCAAGCATGGAGCTCTAAACGAGGAGCTATATTTCGTTTCCCCCCCTTCACTTGACAGGATGGAAAAAGACGCTCTACTCGGGGAAGAGAGAGAAAGAATGTAATAATTCAATATAACTGCAATCATAAAAGAAGAATCAAAGTCAAATAATAATAAAATATCTTAAATCAATCATGTCAACTATATCATAACGTGGGCCCCACAAGAATGAAGATACTTTTATCTCAGGTTGCCAGAGAGGTATCCAGCGAAAACTGAACAAAAACAGGGTCCCGGTGAGAATCTTTTACTTAAAGTACTATTTCTCCATATTAACTTAGGGCGGATAATCAAAGCAAACTAACTCAAATAATGACTTAAAGATCCATACCTTACCCAGAATTCGCATCTCGAATGTGACACTTCTCCGGAGACCTAACTTACTGAGCCACAACAGTACAGTTGGAATCTGTAATTTTTGAATTTTAACGAACTGAATTTATTGTAGTGTTACAGAAACTCACTTAAGTAGAACAAAAAGAAATTTGAAAAAAAAAATTCTTCCTGTGTGATGAAATGTTTCGACGTGATCTCCTGCTATGGGAGTTACACATACACTTCAAATTACCATACAAAACATCTAATGTCACAAAATACGATTAAATAAAATATTTTAAAATCACACGGCGACTCCCACTAACAGATGGACATACTTGCTGTCGTGGCAATTTTGTTACATTGATTGAGGACTGATTGCCATCGTCTCGATAACAATTAATGAGATACGTTTTGTCGCGTTCCAGATTTTTTCTTTTCATTTTTTTTTCGTTATTACAGAACTAGAGTTATTTCAATTGTCATGTTTTTATATGCAGAGTAAAAAAGATCAAAATGGCAGAGGAAAATTGGACATGGATTTCTTGGAAAGGAGTAATGGGAATGGAGTGATGCAATAATTTGTCTGATCTAATAAAAACCAGGAGTCCTATAACTGGTTTACGTAGCTTGTGAAGGTTTGTCGGGTAATTAAGACAGATACAAATGTGGGAGTCTGGTATATAATGTGAGTTGTTGATTGACTAATTAGTTTTAATTTCGTGTCATTTCTGGGTTTCTACAACTTCTTCAGGGCAAACCAAATGGGTACCTAAAATATAAAGTATGGATTTATCTAAAGTAATATATTAATAGAAAAATATAGGAATTAAGTAAATTTGCTTCTTGCAGGTGAATGTACGCACTAATTCAGTTCAGAATGAAACACGAGAATTAAAAAAAAATTAGTGTTGTAGTAGATCATTCTTTTCATTCGCATTCAAATCATCTGTATTATATCCCTGGGGTATACAGATGTGGGCGGGGAAAGAAGGACGGATACGTCCAGGAAAAGATGGGCAGGCGGCAGGGTCGACAGAGGGTGGCTGTATGACTGGGACAAGGGTGGGGTACGAACATTTGAGCTGTCACACGACTGGCCCACCCACCCGTTGGCTTGCAAGTCGGTCCACCCGTCCGGATATACCGCCCGCTGCGGCCTGTCCGTTCGGGCAGCTAATGACTTTACGAACCAGCGAGACCGGTCTCATTCCAGACAAGCGCCTCACCTCCCGGGGCGCAACGACGCTGCTCAGAGTGGCGCGGCACTGCTTGCATCCCACGTCTTTTATTTCTTTTCGGGGAATCAAAGAGTCTCCACCCTCTTTAGCTCCTCCAGAAATATGTCCTCTCTGACCGATGCCCTTACCCTCCTGGCCGATGACTCTCCCTCTCAAGGAGTCAGCTTGGAGACCTCCATTCGATTCCTGGTGACGCAAAGAATCGCGAAAACGACGGCTCATTAAGGCTCCTGCGCACTAGCCACTTCGATGATCGTAACGACGCGCCGCATATTTCAGAACGTTTTCATAATTATTTAACCATAAATATAAAGTATATCGACAATCCTTCAAATGAAGAAATATGATTGTTTATACGATTGGGTTGAATTCATCCTGTTTCCAATATTTTGACATCAGTCTCATTAACAGAAATAAAGATCATTGCAATGACAAACTGACTGGTTTAATGGGACATTAAGGCTAACGAGGAAAATCATATTAAAATCGCATTGTTTGAAATTGGTTTTGAAGATTGGAGAGTGAATGAAAATTTGCATTGGATTCGCGCATGAGTGATGTGTTTCGCTTCAGATCAAACATTCTTTAACTTTCATTAAAAATGTTTTTCGCGACATATATTTCTGGTTCTGTTAAGAAGTTACAAGAGGATGGACATGAAACAATCGGTTACAGAGTCGATGAGGCAAAAAAGAGAGAAAAAAAAAAAGAATTAAATAACTTCCAAAGTCAAACTTCGGGAAATATGACATTAAATTTAAAATAAGAATGCTTCACAGATAGAGAAGAAGTTGAACTACCTAAAGGGTAAAGTAATACATAAAAATTATTAATGTCCCTATATTGTGAAGAGTGAGTGTAAGAACAAGAAATTTTAAAGAGATAAAACCTATATTAGAAAATGATATATCTTAAGAATTCAAAAAATATCAGTCTTTAATATAAAACAAGTGACATATTTAATGACGGAATATTAAAATATAATACCTGAAAAACTCGACGAAATTTGGAATCGTGTAAATCCCCTCCATTTTAAGTCTCATCAAGCATCAGTCGAAGATCATAATTCATTTTTGTGATTTTTACATTAAGTTATGTAGCCTGCGTCATGCATTTATATGTTTGCACTTATGAGATCTGTACTCTCTAACTTTTATAACTAAAAAAAATAACTCAAAATAAGAAATTGATAGAAACATTTATTCGTTTTCATGAATAAATTATTTTTTGTATTGCAAATCCGTATTGAACAGTTCCACGAAAAATATAACTCAGTTAAAATTACGTCTTACAAGATACGTCATCGAATTACGGTTTCCGAAATTTGAAGCTGGTGGTTTAAACAGAAAACCAAAGTATAACAACACATTAGCTTCATATGTGAATAAGTACACACATATACAAAATAAAATGCTTCGCTCATTTTAACATGTTTCAAAACTAAAATTGACTGCCATGCTCTTGTATGAATACCTCAATCGTCTGCTCTACTTCTTATTCCATTCTATCAGAAAGTAAAATACACGAGGAGGAATATGATCCACGATGTTTGGATATTCTACGTTTCACTCAAACTCATGATCCATAATTTTCAAGTAGCAGAAAAGTAACGAGAAGCTTATATTCATTTCTTAGAAACTGTGATACCTTGAAGTATAATATAAATGTGAACGGTGAAGAGAATATTGTTTGCTGTTCTTATTGAGCTCACGTAAGGTCTGTGAAGATCTAGACATGTTTGGTTATCCAGTTGCTTTGCAAAACGAACTTTGTACTGCTTGTTAAAGCAAGAAGTTAATAACCCAGTTATTGTCATTTTGATCTAGTACTGGGTTCGAATGTAAATAAATAATTAAAGCTTCAATTAGGAATCATGTGTGCAATCATTAACAGATCAGAGAAACAAATTCACCTGAAATGAATAGGAAGTTTGAGTAACCAGGCTTTTAATTGTCAGTGTGATATGTTTGCCGTTAAATGTTTATAGAAAGAAGTTGTGGTAAAATGGGTCGATGATAATGGTTAACAATCGACGTTTCAATTATCTGTGCTATATGTTGGTTGTTTATAAAAACATGATAAACAACGCACGGGCCTAAAATCAACAATACTGTTTAATCCAGCGGGTAGAGTGATATCGGCTCGCTATCGGGATGCCGTGGATGGGGCTCGGAACCATCATACCACACATCAGGAATGGAGGAGGGGGGAAGCTCCCACACACTTGCCGCATGCCGCGTTCCCACCCGTCCCACTGTCGGAGGGCGCTATTCGCGAGGGCATCGCTCCCATCCCACGATCAGTCCGCACCGCACCCAATTCAGACACCTGGGATGGGGAATGCCCCGGGATATTAGATTACAGGCATACCGCGGGGTGCACTTACTGGAAATAATATCTTTATTGTATAAAGCAAATGGCCTGGAAAATCACAAATGTCGACCGCATCTGATGATTACCTGCTTCAAATTAGTTATGGTTGCTCATAAACTGGGGAATTACGCAATATAAAACGAGAAAAGTGATTTTTCATTTTTCAGCTGTTGACAGTTTTTCTTTAACCTCGATCACACGATGAATTTATAATAAAGGAGAAACATGATTGTAAGCGAACTAAAGTATTGCAAGAACAGTAAAAATGAAAACTAATATAATAATTGCCAAGAAAAAAGAATTTATAATATAAAGATGTAGCCACATCTATCGTAGTTAGAACAAAATAAAATGGATGACTATAGTTAATGAGCATGAGTTGCGAAGAATGAAGAGTCCTTCTCAGTACAATGTTAACTGAATAATTTACACTTCCAGAATAATTCATAGACTGCTACTAGATGGATACTTGTTCTCCCAAGTCGCATTGTGATACGTCTTGCCAATTGTTATTCAAATACGTTCCTATCACTCGCGTATAACGTTGTATGGCTGTCTGGATGGAGTCACGATTGAAGCCGTCATATCTGTTTAAGTCGTATTTGCAGACGACGACGGCGTCCTTGGGGAAAGGGCGTCACTATGGAGCGACAGACGCCACCTGGAGATCCCCCATCAACCCATCTCTCGCAATCGACTCGACTTGACTCAACCCAGACGATATTACAAGCATTTCCCCCTTGCATGCACACCTCTGCTCACTAAAAATAACCACTCACGCCAGGGACATATTTTGCTAAAGGGGGGAGGCTGAAGTGTATATTAAATAATAATCTCTAACAAAGACTCGTATTTTAGTTTTATTAAAAATGTTTATATTAATATAAACTCGGCACCAACGCAATACTTGATACACGCATTAAATCAACTCTCTTGAAGAACTTAAACTATGGAAGTATTTTATTTTACAGAATAATTTGTTAGGGTTACGTCCTTGCTCGCACGCATTGGAAGCATTATTTGAGAATTTTCTGAAACAAAGAGTTTCATGCAAATTTCGATTCACTTATATCCACAATCAAGATGAATCGACGATATTGTGCTCATAATAAATTGAAATCTTATTATTACAGATAATCCATTTCACGGAACAAAAAAATTATAAAGAATCATCGCTCTGAAAGCAAAGAGTAAAGTCTCATTTATTTCCTCACAATACAAATTTTGATACAAAACAAAATTACACAAAACATGTTATAATAACTACATTCGGTAACGAACTTGATTAAATGTTTTTATTTGTTGCTCATTTAGATATCATTTGATTAAAAAATAATATTTCCCTGTACACAATGCCATAATCGACACAAAGCGTATAACAGAAACCAATTAGTTGCTGTACTTTTTATGCGCTTTGAGGATACAGAGAAACCTAGCCCATAAGTTTTTAGGAAAAGAACACCATTTTCTTCTGAAGAGCAAATAAAAGTCATTGCCAAGTTTGCCGGAATACGACGTTGCCGCACTCGGTTCTGAACTAAACCGTATATATTCAGAATATTTGTGAACACTTTTCTGAACAAGTCAACATTGTTGTTGATACAACAAGGAGAATTTCAAGTCACGAATAGTTTCTGAAAGATGACTTTTAGATAATTTAGACAAAAGATTTCTTTTAGATAATGATAACTAATTTTGAAATCAGATAAGACTAATTGTACAGTTGCCATGGACAGGTCTGAGTATGTTGAGAAGATGGAATAATTACTGAGCGACAGGAAAACTTACAAATTGGTTAACATCAACCCCACCAGCTGGATGATGAGTAAGAACAATAAATTAATTAACTGTTTATTCAATGGACAAAAAATTTCAATTCAAGACAAACACAGACTTGTCACCCAGAACACTGTTTGCCCTAAAATGTATGGACTTGTTAAAACACACAAAGCTAACAACCCACTCAGACCCATTGTCAGCTTTATCAATTCACCCACATATCAAACTGCAAAATTTGTGTGTAAGATCCTTAACAGAATAACCAACAACAAATACAATATCCGAGACTCTTCCCAATTTGTACAAAAAATTAACGAACACAATATCCCAGATAATTACACAATTATCTCTTTAGATGTTAAATCCCTTTTCACTAATATTCCTATCACTAGGACTATTGACATAATATCTGAACAGTGGGAAGAAATAGAACAATTCTGTACACTTACTTTAAATGAATTTATATCTTGTCAGGTTGGTTTGTGAGGGTTATCTCACATACAACGGGAAATATTACCTGCAGATTGATGGTATTGCAATGGGTAGTCCCATAACCCCTATTTTAGCAGACATAGTGATGAACAGATTACTAGATGATGTGTTGGGTCATATTCCCCTCCACATTCCTTTCATTTATAAATATGTTGATGGTCTTATTATCACCATTCCCTGCGTTACTGATGATGTGTTACGTTACATGAACGGTTAAGATTCAAAGTTACAATATATATATATTAGAATCAGAGACAAATAACAAAATTCCTTTTTTAAATACGTTATTGATAAAAAACAATGACAATACCATCAGTATTGACTGGAATCGTAAAGGTTCCAGAAGTGATAAGTATCTAAATTTTCTCTCACATCATAGTCAACAACAAAAGATCAGATTGATTCATGCATTGAAGCATAGAGTGATTGGTATCAGTGATTCCACATTTCACAAGAAAAATTTTAAACTTTTTCAGACCTTATTATCCAAAAACAACTTTCCTATCTCACTTAGCAATAGAATCCTATACAGTAAGTCCGATACTCCACCCAGGATCGAAAATGTTCAGGCAACTAAAATTCAATACAGATCCATAATCTACATAAAACAACTATCTGAACACCTAAAGAATGTTTTGCAACATGATCAACTCATGATTACCTTTATCAATTCCAGAAATGTGGGTAATGTCTTGTTTAGTAAGTTAACGTCCAAAACAGAAAAGGATAAATTGAGTGGACTAGTTTACATGTTGCCATGTGGTGGGTGTGACCATGTCTACATCGGACAAATTAATCAATATTTAAAACGGAGACTATCTCAGCACCAAAGAGAGACCAGACGTGATCAACCCCAATGGCCTTGGCACAACATTTGGCTGAAACTTCACATAAATTAAATTTTCCTGAAACAAAAATACTTGATAGGGAAAACAACTGGAAAAAAATAAATATTAAAGAGTCCTTGCACATTATTAAACATGGGTCCCCTGTAAACAAAAAGTCAGATACCGACAACATTAGTAGCATTTATATCAATTTGTTATTGAAAAACTAAAAAGACAATGACAGTGAATTGTTTGTTTTTAGAAAGTCAAATCAATACTTCTTCCTTTGTACTCCCCTCTCTCTTATAATTAGCATATTAACTGTTCATGATAATCTCATACGTTCTGAATAATTCCAACGGAATTCTTGTACATATATTATTATTTTGTGCTATCTCCTTATTGTAATTAAGTACATGTATTCATTGTTGTGTTCATGGCATATCAGTGTACCTTCATGATTGAATTTTGTTTGCAATGTTCATTGTTATGTCTTTGTACAACCGTCATATCCTGATGCACGATTCTGATTCGTGTTTTCAGAATCTGTGCTAGATTAAGTTACGTTGTCCTTGCTCATGACATGAAATCTGTTCAGTGTATGTTTGGTCATTCTGCCAGTGACATGGAGCACAATTCTCTAGATGGCTGCATTTTCTTACGTTTTAAATTGTACTCATAATATGTTAGTTATGGGAGGTTTTAATCATTGGATGTCATATTAACAATACTTTAGGTTACTCGGTAAGTTTTTCATACATTTGGTGTATACTATTGTTGTTTTTATTGTATGCTTTGTATAACATCCACACTATTACAGCTCTGAAGATGGAGCAATAAATTTTCCGAAACGTCAGCTAGTACCAATCGTTTGTTTTGTTCGCCAACTCTTGATAAAACATATCCTTGATTAAAATGTAAATGTCTATCAACATTGGCATCTTAATATTTGGCAAAGATTGTCACAGGTAAATGGGTAGGAGTTGGCACGAGGAAGTACCTTGAAGGAGGCAAGGCTCTAAGAATGTTTCTTTTAATTCAACCCGCCATGTCGAATAAGTTTCTAAAACGTGAACAGAGCATGCTGTTGTATTGAAATCAGATCCCTTAGGAATGAAATATTCAATTAATAAACACATGTTTTAAGAAATTTCAAAACTCTCAAGTTTGAAATTAAATTTAAATTGAAGTTAATTTTAACTCACTTATTTAGTATCAAGTCTGACAATTAGTGATGAAAGTTAACAAAAGGAAGTTAATTATAACTAATGAAGTTGATTCTGACTCGCTTATTGAGTATTAAGATTCACAATTGATGAAAAAATTGACAAAAATTAGTGTTTTAGCAAAGTAACATGAATCGATTCAGGATACGCTCCTTAGAAATGGTTAATGTAATATCCATAGGAATGTGGCCTCATCCGGCTCGAAGGACCAAAATGTACAGAAATTTTAGTTGAAATTCCTAGTACAAAGATTCAGCTCGGATGGCGCTGGGTCGATGTCGAGGTGATGATATTGAGTTGTGCAGTTGAGGTTGAATTGCTGACTGCTTATCACGTGGCGATTCAACGGCGTGCCGATGCCCTCACGAGATAATCTTCAGGTTGAATTAATTCCCCCAGCTGTCGCCTGGTACAAACTGAAGGGCGTGGAACAAACTTGCTTGCCGAGTGATGAGAGTACTAAAACATGTTGACTCCTCGGACGAGTTTTGCATAGAGAGTGCCCACATGTCGTGGCTCGCCTTTTTGGAGACTCTCGCTGCTCGCATGATTGGTTGGTCGCTCGGTCGATCGATTGATTGATCGCGTGACGTCGTGACGTCACACGTTGACCGTGTATCGATTGTTGATCTGGCTCGACGGCGTGAATATTACGTAATGTCAAGTTACTGTAAATTGTTCTGGCGGGGAAGTGCAGCCTCGTGGATTCCAATATAATTTATAAACGAATCTGTAATTAATTAAGCAAATCATACTATGTCCAACCATTTAATCCACTTTTTTAAAACTCAAAGGCGTAAATTTTGAATGGACCTATGAGATTTGAATAAATTGTTCATGGAAGCTCAACAATCGAGAGATGTCACTCATTTGGCACAAAGAGCATAGAATCCACAGATTGTTCACTTGTCTAATGATATGATATCTAAAAATGTCTGAACAACACACATTGACAAAAATTCCTCTATTTTGACAAGGAAATAAGAAAATACATTTCTTTCAACGCACAGGTACATTTCTACACGAGGTTACTCGTCGATTTATATAAAATATCATAAAAAGAACAGTAAGCGACCCTCGTCCAAGACAAACGACCTATCATAAATGTCTTATTTCGCTGAGATACATTATTCCCTTGGGATAATCTCTTGGTTTTGCTTGGGAGAAAATGTCTTGCGTTGCTGGCAGAACCGGATTCACAGAGATCTTGTCAATCGAGGAACATAAGCAGAGGGTGTTAGAAGCAAAACTGCATTTACATTAGAATTGCAACTTTGATAATCTAAATATTGTCATCGAGTAATAACAAATTAGTTTGTTGAGCTGGATTCCATCTGATTCAAATGTTCCTTCCCGTTAATTTTCATACAACTTTTTCAATTTGATTTTTTCGGCATTATAGTTAGTCAAATTGAAAACATAATCCATAGTAAAAAAAACTCACGAAAATTTAGGATTATCTCCTGTATTAAGGTTTGACAAGATTTTATCTTTATGTAAAAATACACTTGTGCAAACAGTTACTGAATGAATACAAAATAATAATAATAATAATAATAATACAAAAGTAACCCGTATTAGCGTTCCAACACGGCATNTAAGAGACGGCATTTACCCTGAATGTATTATTGCAACCATTGAAAAAATGGTTACTATTTGCACGGAAATTTTCACTAAGCGAAGGTTCCACCTCAAGAATTTCCTAAGCTGCTAGTTTTACATTTTTGCGTCAAGTATGAGACGTGTGGTACTGAAAAATTGGTTTAATTTAGCAAAGAGTGAATGTTTTTTTCAGATAGAACATTGATTACATGAAAGAAAGTCGGTTTCGAAATCCATTGGAATGGTAAGTCACATTTGCTAAATAATATAATAGATCGTATTCCTCAAGTTACACGTTAAGATAAACGACTGCGTTTCAACCACCACTATGAAAAAATATCCTCTCACTATCCTCAATAATTCCTTTCATCCCATCATCTCAATTTTTTTCTCCGAGTAAAATAAATTTCTTACAATGAGAGAAAATTCAATATTTACCGAGTTCATGAAGATTAGTGCACACGAATGGTTGCGTAACTTAATCCCTGTTAAGTGTTAATCACAGTCCGCACGATTTTCTATCTCAAGGGTTCTAGCTATAGTGCATAGCAAACTTAAAAAAAGTGCAACACAATTTAATTCTGCGCACTGAAACAGATAAAAGTTTAATTTCAACTACAAGTTTTAACCACAAAGATAATAAATGGCCTATACTCCTACAAAACCCTTTCAAGTACATCCTCGTGGCGCAGTAGGTAGCATACGGACTTGCAGATGGTGGAATTGTAGTAGAATTGGAATTCCTCTCGTAGTAAGAACTTTTTTCTGGGTGCAGCAATAAGCAAAATCCTCAGCCCTCCCCGAATTGTCCAACTCCACAGGAACTCGGGAAATTTACCTCTATTTCTGGAACAATTCTGCCTCCTTATCCCAGTTACTATAATGACAAATTCTAAAGAAGTCACCGCTAAGTTCGTCACTCTATATGTTCTTCCATTGATTTCACAGCTGACCGCGAGCTCATCGGATGCTTTTTGTCGTTAATATGCCAGTGAACTTCGGTAGCGCGGCCTCCCGGGAGCCATCTGGCGCGTCGGCGCTTATCGCTTTTGGCATCAGAGCAGCTATTTGTGACTCGCTGTCGACGCAGCGCAAGTCATCTTAGGGCCATCTACGACAAAACACACGACAAGATGAAAAGGAAAAATAGGACTTCATTGGAACTGATGGCAGCGACAAACACAAATTTGGGACCAAACTTCAAAAGAAAACTTATTTCAAAAGTATTAACAAGCTCACTTTCAATACATTACTTGTTTATGATTATCCAATTTTTTTGTCGGTTTTGAATTTGATTTTGAAATTATCAATGTTGATTGTAGTGGTGGCGTTGATTTTTGTGTGTGAATGTAAGTGTAAACTTTTCATTTCTCTATGTGACAGTGACCGTCGTCTGTTGAGAATCAAAGTGAAGGAAAATGTAGTGAAAGCTCATTCGAGCACCTCTGTGGTGTCAGTCAGCACTCAGTAATCGTAGAGAGTGACAATCAAATGACAATGTCAGCAGACGCGGATGACTATGCCTCTGAATTCTCGAACGAAGACGACCCAGCTGTTCTCATCTCACACATTCCTTCAAGAACTGAAAGTAAAATTCCATTTCATATCCATTCATTACTTATTTCACAACAAACAATTGAACCGAATGTAAAAGTGATCAGAATTTGGTCTCAGATAAAAAACAGTCGTGAATATGAGCCTCATTTGTTCAGGTCGACACATTGGAAAATACATAAATAAAATTTATCGTTATTTGTAATCACAAGACTTTAATTTTGAGCGAAATATAAACTATTTAAGATATTGGTCCATTCTACATTCTTTTTTCCCAATACCATCTAAATACTTTCTTTACAGTTCCCTTGAAAGTGAATGAGAAGATAATATGAGCATATTATGACCATTTTAGGAACTCTACTAAATAAGGACTGTACATTCAAGAATAAATTCGATTCAGTTCGTCGCAAAATGCCAAAACTCAACCCTCACAAAATAAATACCTAAACTTCTAAGATGAGAAGCAGACTGTGGGAGAAGCGCAGATCGTTCGCTCGAACTCCATTGCAAAACCGCTATAACAGCTGCCCTTCGGCGGCGCGGCGCTCGCCAGCTAACGGCTTTAAATCAAATCTGGCTTCGCAGCAGCCCTCGAAGGAGACTCAACGGAGCATCTCTCGGAGAGGAAGGTAGGCGTCGACATTAACGCAGTTCCCTCACAAGGGACCCGGACGCTGCAGAGTGGAGTAAACATCCGGACTGTTCAAAGTGCGAAGCGAGAAACCCGTAAGCGAAGAATTGGTGGACTGAGCACAGGAAAAAAAACAACTTATGAAGAAACCCAATACACGAATCTAAGCAAGTTATGAAAATATGGACATTATTTCTTGAAAGAGGAGGAAATCAACAGTAATGAGGGAATGAACGAAGAAGTATGGTTTCTGAAGAGTGGCGGTATAAGAGTGATTATATGGAATTATAGAGAATGTGCAAAGTGTCAAGGTTGAGAAGTAGTGCTCAGTTTCGAGTACTAAAATTAAAGTACACATTTTTATCGAAAAATCTAATTTATTTGTTTCTATTTATATACGTAGGAAGCTTCTCTGCTTCCAAACTCCCACTGAACTGGAGAGTGCGGGTTTGTGTCACCCCTCGCGTTTCCCTCAGCTACTTTAGACAAATATCGGTTCGATAACACATTTCCTGGTAACTAAATACCGCTCCTTCCAGATTCTTTTCTTTCAATCATATGGTTCGGTGGAAGACCTAACCCTCGTCACATACAAAGTCCAAGACATTAAATAAAACATAATAAAAATAAAACTAGATTCATATATAGGAATACATTGAAAATAGAGAATTATATACCCTTTGTGCCGTCACCACAACACAGAAGATTTGATTTGGTTGGTCATGTACCATACGAGGGAATCGAGAGAGTTCAAAAGATGTTTGAGAGCAGCTTGGCTGGAAGGAGGTGTAGAGGAAAACCACGTTCGAGGTAGAAAGATGAAGTAGATAATAAGAACTAGGCACCGAGGTTTGAAGAGGTAGTGAAAGTTTTAGATCGATCAGTGCGAGAAATTATCATGAAGGAAATCAAGGAAAATGTAGAAGTGCCGCTAATCTACAAAAGATTAACGTTCCTCAGCTTTTAATTTCCACCAGAATTGAGTTTCTTTTTAATTTTTCTGTCCTGATAAGCCACATCACATTTATATATCCATGAACGACTAGCAGAACCGAATTATATTTTCAAGTAATAACGTCACAGTTTTCATATCTCAAAATTTGTTGTTCATGTTGTTTTATAAAGCCAAATTCCGTATTATCCATCTCATACACTGTCTACTAAAAAGACAGTATAATATTCTTCATTCTCGTTTAGAGGGAATCGAGTCACCAAGTAGTACTCAAAGGAAGTAATTTTCCTTCAGAAATTCTTAACATTAGACTCGCAAAAATCGAAAATGTATGTCTTCACTAGCAAAAATAGGGGACGGTGAGGCTTTTTCAGGGTCAATAGAAAGAAGAAGAAGAAGAAGAAGAAGAAGAAGAAGAAGAAGAAGAAGAAAGAGAAAGGAGAGAACACCAACGCGGTGAAAACACCTTTGAGAACGGGAGTGGGAAGACGTGGCTTAAGCACGAGTAAAGGCACGACGCGGGTGGATTAAATTTGGAGCAGGGTGGTGGAGGTCGTGCTCAAAAGAGCAGTATGCGATCGTTTCCTTCTCGCCATTTTCTCAAACCACGAGTTTCGGCACAACGAGTTTCATTCGTTTAACAGCCCAAAATAAGGTTGATACCCGAGTAAACAAGCGGACGATAGCTTCAATTAATTTACTAAAGAAGTAACATGTCTCCAATATTAAGCAAAGAGAAACGGAGGAGAGAGATGTTCAGATTCTGTTGACGACTGGCAGCGACTTAGGATGTTGCAAATGTTAGGATCTTCTGTTGCACGTCGCGTTGGCATCGGAAATTGAAAGAAAGGTACAGCGATACATAAGAGCACACGTACAGGACACCGCGGCACACGTGGCAGGGACAAATATGGCGAGGAAAAGACAACTTATAATCTATAGCCAGTGTGTACATAAGAAAAAGACCTGCTGCAGAAAATGTGAAGAGCAGACATGTTGATGTCAGACGATAAACATCTATTGGTTAACATATTTGCCAGCAGAAGTGAGTTAGTCACATCAGTGAAGAAAGTTGTGTATATAGATTGTAGTTAAGAGATCAACGTAATATACAGAAAGACAATGAGATATTGTGCTAATCATAAATGAAGAAAAAGAAAATTTTTGGTCCATAACAATAGTGTCACCATTGTGGAGACATCATTACTAATGATTGTACAGTGGGGACGTAGGTGGCAAAATGCAAATGGAATCAGATGAAACTGTATGGAAACCGCGTGTTGAAGGGAAGCAGCGTCATGCTTTGAGACTACTGCCGCAGATCGTGAAACTCGTAGCGGACCGTTTCAAGTCCGAATCAGGATGCCCCACTCAGGCATCGTGTCTCATACCAATCCTTGGCGCCGGCTACCATCCGCAGCCCTCGTGCACAGCAGAGCAGTTGTCGGAGCCTAAATGCATAATCGCTTTAACTAACTTGGTTGAGTTCGGCAAGCGTTTTGCACAGGCCTTTGACAAGGCGTGCGGTGTGGCTACGAGGCTTTCAAGTTACGAAGGAGCATCTGAGGACGATTTGAACAAAACCCAAGCGTTGAAGATACGAATACAAAAAGTATTTTAAACGGGTGTGTGAACACAAATTATATCTTCTTTTACTTGATTTATAAATAAATATTTATTGTCATAAAAGCAGTTAGAAACTTCAAATGACCAGGAGGGAAAAAATTTCTCACAATAAGAAAGCAAGGGACAATCGCATCAATTCCGATCAAAGGGTCCAATCCAATGGCTGGTTTAATATTCTGTATTTGTAACTTTTTGAGAACGGCCATGTCAGATTCATCATGTCTAATCATTTTCAAATGGAAACTATTTTGTGGTCTTCCTCTAATTAAATTACTAACTTACTTGTTCTTGTTTCAGTTATATTCGGACGATTTCAGGGCATTTTAGTAACAAAAACGTGCTTACCACATCGAGTGTAATTACAGAGATAAATATTTTGATTCCTCAACTCTATATATGGTAAAGTTTTCGAGAATTAATTTCATTTGTAATTTATGATGGTACTCCAAATGGATAATTGTTATAAACAAACTTTTCTCATGGAAGGTAATTATAGATTAACTTATTTCTGTTGACAATATTTTCGTCTCATACAATAATAATACTTTTAACTTTGCATTCAAACTTTTAAGTAAATGGAAATTTTATTTTCTATCACGTATGTTCATTCACCTGATAACTGAAAAACGGCCAAAACTAATTTAAAATAAAATGTATGACTACTTAAAAGGTCGAATATAAAGTTACAAGTAAATTTATTCCGAATACTAACAAAATTGCAGCATCACAATCGTGTATTTCGAAATGTACCCCTTTCAAAACAATGTGTCTTTTAGCATCAGTGTACGCTTAGCAATGGGTGGAGATTTTTCAGAATCCAAAATAGCCAGTAACGCATATCCAATTCTGTCGTAATATATAGACACGCGGAAGTTAAATCAATTTACAGGAAGCTGTGAAGCTTCTTGCCCTAAGTCTTTTGACCGGTCAACTAATGCCAAGATCACATCACTTGCAGATTTTGTGTCGGCAGTTGGCTGTTCTGTAGCTCCTTTCATTCCTCAGCGCAGTCTCTCTTTCCCTTAGCACCTTGGATTCAGATTTTTTTCTCAATGAAATTCCTTCAGCATCTCCTCCGACACTTTCCACTAAATTTATTTCCCATTAATATTATTTGTAATCCTCGCAACTCTTCTTTCAACTCAACTGTTGCTGATGACCTCTTTCCATTCGCGAGCTCTTACTTCAAGTCCTCACATTATCTCAGCTTTGCATTCGTTTGGACTGCAATCTCCTCACTCTGTCCTTCACATTGAAACTCAAAATTCCCATCTCCCTCAGATGTCACATCATCCTCTATTCACACTCTTCCAACCTCCTTTCCCCCCACTTTTCTCTTCGCTTCAGTAAACATTCTCACCACTCGTGTCCCATCTCGAATACATTCCCCGCGTTCTCTATTCCCGCTCTTTCCACCCTTCTTTCACTTTTCTCCTCTCAACGTCCATTTCAGTCTGCATTCGTTTCCCGATTCGCTCACAATCGCTCAACCATCGTGCCCGCTCTCTCATTGGGAGTCACCCTCTTCGTCTACATCTCATGATAGTATATATCACTACTGCAAAACACACAGGGCTACCAGATCTCTCTCGCCAAGCAATTTAGCTAGCGAAACCCGCTCTCCACCGGAAAACTGTAGGATAACGGCAAGTACATGGTGGTAGTGGGGGCATGGGGTGGAAAAAGGGCGGGAGCATAGGAAGAGGGACACCGACCGCTCCAGAGGGCCGAGATAAATCGGAACGCCAGATAATGAGAGGTGGATAATTTGATGGACCACTCTCATCAATTTAACAACATCGAGGTTCTAAGTATTCGGTTTCATTTAGATCAGGTAGACACAGGGATGGCATGCTACTACCACTTACATTAACCCTCCCTCTCATTATGTATCCCATCGACAGAATTTTCAAAGCTTGGCATCTTTGTGACGTCTAGGAAATTATTCACGTAGTCGCCGAAAAAAAGTCAATTAGCCCTCATTAAAACACAAAATGGTTTACACCAGGTTCATGGCAAAAAAATTAAGTATACATCTTATGTGTCGAGTTCGATTTATACGCAACTGCTCTAAAAGAATTTACATTGCACTTTAAGTAATTTTATTTCATTATTTAATAACAGGAGAAATCAATATTTTCCATTACCACCCTTTGTCATGCGAACATAGGCTCTCGTGTCCGTGAATGTATTCAAAGAGAAGTAATAATAATTATGAAAATTAAATAGCACAATTGTGAAACTTTCGACTTCCTGGTTTCCGTGTTACATCATTATAAACATATAAAAACGATTTAATTAATGTTATTTTCTTTGAAAAAAGATGAGTTATTGAAGTATTTTCAAGAAAGTTTGTACTTATCTAGTTGCAAAAAATTGTTCTAAAATAATTCAATAACACATTTCATTAAATTACTTCATACATTCTGATTCGAGTAAAAATATATGTTAATTATAATGTTACGTATACAGTTAATTAAACAGTAAAAAATGATGAAATTTTTTTGGTCATATTAATTAACCAAAGAATTGTGATAAACATGCAAAATTGTACAACAACAAAAATGCGAGAAATTAATCACAATCATTGTATCTATTGTCAACACATATGATATTCAACACATAACTGTTACCCAATCATTCGTACCCTTCTATCAAAAAGAAACAGAATCATGTGAGACTCAAGATAACATTTTTTAGATAAAGAATCACTAAAACTGAGGGACGTAGTAGTGAACAAGATTCACATAGTGTGCTCGGATAATTTTACACGGATACATGTACATAACTCTTCAGCACACATTCTCCTTTCACAAGCGGTGTAACCGCAAATTATCATTCAGCGTTTATAAAATGTTTACTTCTCTTCCCTGCTTAGAATAATAAAGAAATTAATCTTTTTTTTTTACAACGACAGCAATATTGAACATAATTATTTCTTTTAATTTTTAAAAGAAAAAAATCTGTCATCGGTGTTTCAGTGAACTATTTGTTCAGTAATTTCAAACGACTTTCTGTACAAGCTGCGAAATTCACAAATGTTCCGAAGCAAAACCAGCTCCAGTAAACAGTCGCAGGGATATAATGTTCACTTCTGGAATGTTTCCGTATTAGATCCGTCACCAGAGGTAGAAGGTCGTGCACTAACCACTACACCATGGGTTGCAGATGTAGGAAAATAATAAACATTACAAAGAAAATTTATCATAATGAAAACTGGTGATGTAATCATGATTTTCGTTAAAAACCAAATCAACATAGAGTCTATTTCTCTTATAGTACCGCTCATCTGTTTCTCTTATAGTACAAGTATCTATCTCTTATAAGTATCTACATCTTGCAATACAACTTATCTATTTCTCTTGTAGTACCGCAAGTACTATTTTCACAAAATATTATTTGATTTTTTACATGAAATTATTTGCCACAATCTGCGGACCAGTCAAAACATGTTTCAAGTGAGTAATATATCGCAATAATATTGCAACAAATGACGTAAGTCTTTCTCCACGGGTGCTGATTGATAACAAACCACAGTTCTTGGTTGTGACCCCCAATTTTCTGGTGAAACCGCAAAACCTGAAGAGGGTCTCTCCACTGAAGACCACACTAAGTCAATAATCCTCTTGGCTCGAAACACTTCAACTTAAGTGGCTAGGAACATGCGTCACAAAATGTTGACTTTCCGTTCAGACATCCAATCTTTCATATAACAGCTTTCTGCAATTATGTATATTGGAAAAATCACTATTACCTTGAATTCGAAAACTAGAGAAGTAAAACCCTCATTTTACTTTCACTTATAATGAACCTCATAATATGAATAATATGAATGCATTAATGAAATGAATCAGTAAACTATTGGTACAAACACATTAGACAATGTGTTACTCCAAACATCACCACAATTTATATCACATCATTGCACCAAAATATCAGCCAAACACATCACTTGTAATCAAAGTAGTGCATTGTCCTTGCAAAAACTTAGTAATCTAAATTCCTTCTAAATTATTAAACAATACGAAAATACGGTTGGATCAATATATTAAGGGAAAAACAAAGATTATGTGAAAATGCCTAAATGAATAGAGAAAAGATCATACTATTAAAGAGAATTTGCCTTTATAGTCTATTTTTGTTAGATGTAATGTACTCAAGAAAAGAAAACATGAATACTGATAGAAGGAACAAAGCAAAAAATATAACGAAAACAGCTTATAATATTTAAAGATTATAATTATATGGTTGTTATTGGGACACATGGTTCTGAGAACATTGAAAACTGTTTAGAAAACACATTATATGAATCGAGTGGAGATTGCAACAGCACACAATAGTAGCAACAGACAGAAGACAACGGTTCCCTTGAGAAGAAATTGACTTAACTCCGCTGAATATCGGTCATTAAAGGACAATGTTCAACAGTTACTGGAGGCACCGTAGGAGACGGTACGTGTTATTTATATGCAGAGATCCAGCAGGAAAATAGGCTAGCTCTGTGACAGGAAATTACTTTTCTCTTCCAGACCGTGGTTCGCATGCGACGTTCCCTTCCCCACTCGGACTCCGTTCCCTAATCAACCACAGAGCTCGAACCCCGCTGCGCGCCCTTCCACATAGTCTGCGGTCTCCGTCCCCACTCCTCCCGCCATGCGGTCGCCACCACCACACAGAGAGCGTCGCTCCTCGGTTCCAGCTCACTTTCGCATATCTTTTCCAAATCCTCTTCTTTAAACTTGCAGATAAGCTCACTAAATGTACGAAGTACATTTGGTTTTGTTTTTTTCTGAGCATTGAAAGGGAGCTCCATTTGCAAGGAGTGTAAGGGTTTAGTAAGAGGATCGGGGAAGTAGTGGGTTGAGTAAAGAGATCGTGGTGAACGAGTAGGATAGGCACTAGTGCAAGAGACAAGATTAATGTGGTTTGGCCATCCGCGGCAGAATAGACATGACTTCATAGTGCGGATGAACGGACAAAAAATGTTGATAGTACGAAGCCACAAATACCAAGGCGTGTTAATAGATGAGCGTTTAAATTTCGAAGCACATTAAGTTAAATAAAGAAAAGAATCCAGGTCATTATGTATAGTACGATGCGTGTCGGAAGACACCGTTATGACATAAAGAGTACAGATTTAAAGACCTTGTATGTTGGTGCGCTACGACAGAATCGTCTACGGTAATGTTGTTTGGGCAGAGAAAATTGTCAACGTGAAATTTACAGGTAGGGAAAATGCAGTGACGCTCTAAGGAGAGCGAACATGACTCTCCTCACGTGTGGGACTCGCCGAATGAGTCAACCATACCCACTAAAAACCCTCCTGAATTACAAAACATCAAAACATACATCAAAATATTGAGGACAAAAAATGAAGGGAGACAAAAAATTAGGAAAATGAAAGATACCCCAGCCCTAATAGCGTCGGGATCGAAAAGAATAAGAGGTGACCAAGGAAGGTCAGGAAAGAGAAAGAAAGGAGCCTAGCACAAGTAAGTGGAAGTAATGCCAGGTTCAGATCGGGGCCCTGTGTTTGCCAAACAAAAACTTACTAGATGTAAGTCCCCTGGGGGTGGGGGTAGTTATAGAATAGTGTCGACAGAGGCTCTTAATGTTCTCACAGGGATAATTCCCATTGATTTGCACATACAGAAGATGAAATATTGGCATCATTTGAAAAAGGAGGGGAGGATATGGATGAATGAAGAGGAATTATAAGTTACCAATACACATGAAAGAAAGAAATTGTCAACATTTTTACTCTCGGCCTGGACAATAAGATGGAAGAGAAGCATCAAAGGACGATTAACGTATAAATATATACCAGACGTGAAGTATGCAATGACGAATAGGGAATGGTTTGAACCATCAAATATTATGATACAATTCTTAACAGGACACGGAGAATTCGGACAATATTTGAAGAGATTTGGTTTGAGAGATGAAGGGGGATGTGTATGTGGAGCGGATGAAGAAAATACGGATCACCTGTTGTGGGATTGCCCATTATACGCACCAGAACGGGTTTGTTACTTTCGAGAATATCGCAAATACGACATGCTCACAACCAAAATAAGCGCGAAATTAAGAGACAGAAAGTAAATGTAAAGCTTTCATGACATATGTCAGCAAAATTGAAAGCATACGTCAGTCTTACCGAAGGGATGCACACACCTCTTTGCTGGCAGTGATGGGTAACGCCTACTTCGGCCAAGTTGTGCAGTACAAAGAACAGAGGTGCGAAAAACAGAACGAAATGCAATTAGTTCCTTGTATTGCTTTAGGAACACAGACAAGGAGTCTTCGGACAGACAGTGTTTTACGTTTATGTCTTACATATGTAACAATTATGTAAAGTTTAAGATTATTTCAATAAATAACGTAGAAATGAATGTCGGCACTAGTACGGCAATCATGTGAAAGGATTTCCATGTATGAGCACTACCAGGGCATACGGAGACTCCAGTAGATCACCGAGGATTTTTTCCTGCCATAAGACGTTTCACTTTCGATTTTTAACCCAAATTACAGAAATGTATTTTCACGGTAACAGGCTTCGTCAATAACAAGAGCAGGATGTGCAGCTTCGATTCGGCGAGTTCCAGGGAAATGGGAATTGGCGTAGGAACAGACCGAAAGCGCAGAAATCCTCGAGAGAGAGTGGGCACAACCAAAACTAAGACGAACTCGCTTTTCCCACCTTCAAAAAGGTGATTTGGGATCTGCTAAACCAATTGCAGAAGAAGCTTGGTCCCTTAGCTTCGTGCGGGTGAAAAATGGATTTGATACGATTACAGATTACACCAATTGACATATTTTACGAATCTAGACTTAAAAAATATCCACATCAATGTTTCTTCGTAATCCTACAACAGAGACAAGGTAGCCTTTTGAGTCAATCTGATAAAGCAACAAAATATTTAGTAAAACACTACTAATAGTGTATATAGTATCACACGTTTAAATAAATAAAGACAATAAGCATGCAGAATTCGAGCAGTAAACAATTTTCCAATTTGTGAGCAACATGCTGACAGAAATCAAAGAAAATTATAAATACATTTCTGGACGTTACTTTTCACGCAAAAACGGTAAAATACTGACTGCTTAAAGAAATTAAATAGATCCTTTTTAGAACTTTTTTTTCGAGCGTTTTAGGCCTTGCACATTTTTCATAGTTTTGGTTCAATAGGTTCAATTAGAATACCCGCGATTCTCAATTTATCGCAACATTCAGAAATTTGTTTATTACTGAAATAAAATTATCATTGGTTCGGTGGAAGCATATACATTTGAAACAATAATACTGAACAACAAAATACGTGTTTTAGGCCACCTTGATAGTTCCGTAAAAAATGAAAGACGACTTAAAAGGATCGCCAGAAATGGAACAAAGATAGCAGCATTTAAATTACAAAATTCTATTTTCAGTTGTAATGAAACGGAAGTCGTACATGAAGCTTTGATGAACAATTGTTTATTTGAATGCCATGCACCTGGAAATAAGTTAAAATATTTTTTCTCGGGATATTTAATAAAATTGTCATCCTGCGAGAAGAAAAAAGTGCATTTAACATTGCAAACATAAATGAGTAATATCTGAACTATCACACACAACACACACCCAATAGAAGTTTGTCACCTCCTCCCAACGGTATTTTTCGCTTTCTTCTGGCACCTATTTCCGTGCATGTCATATTGTCTCTTCTGTTCATTTTGATTCCCTTTCTCAATTATCTTTTCTTCAATGCAATTTACACGGATTTTTATTCCCACTACGCTGAGACGACTGACTTTAACACCTCTGACACGTCATTCTCAGGGATAGGTTCTTTCTGTTACCTGCCTGTATCTGCATGATATGAATTCCCTGCTTGCAACCACCCCATCGATTCTATTTGTTGTCTCCTGTCCTTTCATTGCAGCCATTTGAAATGAATCTGCCTCTTGAACGTCCATCTACTATACACATCAGATAAACCACTTATACATTCCATATTGTCTACAATACGCATAGGATTATATGCCAATAGATAAATTTGTGTATGATAAATAAAAAAATTAATAAACATTCAGAAACGAGGAATTTAAGAATGATAAGGTAGGGAACATCATTAGATTATTCTATGCATTACAAGGGAATTGCGAAGTAATGGGTGTAGAAGAGTAATGGGAAGAAAGATGGTAGACATCATAGTTTTAATAAATTAATATCTTGAGGAAAAAGGCTCCTTCATATACTTTTCGAATTTTTGAGGTGAAAGATTCTAACGCAGGATGAGGAATATCCAGAATAAGTAATAGGAAAGAGAACAAAGAGAACCTTACGAAAAAGAGACGTTAGCATGAATATATACGAGAGTTGTAATACATAAACTCAAAAGCAAAAATAAGAGGCGAAACATATAAGGGATAGGGAGAAAAGAACAGAATAATAAATGTGAATATTCGCAGCTTGCTTCATCACGGTGGAGAATGTAAGGTAATGAAACTGTGAAGGCAGATGAGGAGGCCAGACGACGAGAGTTCACCAATGAAAGGAAGATTGTCTCTGTACATACAAACACTCCTAACATTTCATGGAGCAAGTTGGGAGTACATTCATTACTTAACACAGAGTCCTAACTTGTAATTCCTAACAGTTCGTCTAGTCTTTCAGACAAGGCAATACAAGGAAATCGCACACATTGTATAAAGAGTGGCAGTGAAAAACATTTCTAACACTTTGCTGTTGGTGAATGAAGTATTCCAAAATCGGAACTTCCGAACTTCTCTGCAGGAGATATGGATGTGCAGCACAATAGATAGGAAAGGAGTTACGAGACTAAGAAACAGGATTTGTAGCGCTCTTGAGAAGTGATGAGAAGAAACAAATGACAAAATAACCCGCAGTACTACATTACCTCGATTGTTTAAAAAAAACAATATAATAGATTAATATTAATCCACAACTGTCGTAACTATGTAGTAGTCAGTATAATTAAAAACCGATTTACACATGTTTTCATTGCAATTGAATTAAATTCTCCACACGTTCATAAAAGTCTTGACTGCTTTTTTGGTAATATGTTATTTATTAATTTATTGTGCATTTATTTAATGCACACGCTGGACATAAAAAGAAATTGAATTGAATGGTCCGAATGTACCACAAGCACGCAATAGAAGAGTTACTTGGCCACAAACTAATCGAAAGATTGGTTGTTTGTCTGATGTGTGTGGGCGCATGCGGTATTGTGCGTGGTGAGGGCAGCCACCAGTTTCAGAGCACGCTTTTTATTTATTTACAAAGGGAACAGTTTGGAAACGACAGTTGGAGTTGTCAATTAAAAATTACTAAGTTTGGATTTTTCATGGCGTTGGAAAGTGAGCGACGCTGCATTCAATGCCACGCTGCGGAGGCGGCATACACGTCGCCCAGTTGACGCGACCTCAGACCACTGGGAGATTTATATTAATAGCGGGTGATCCTCCGCACACCAACCGGCGAGTCAACCCTTTAATCGCGCAGTGGCGTGGAATCTTGATGAGCGCATAACGACTCTGCTCCAGATGCAAACAGGGTGAGGTTAGGCCCAACTTCGTCAAGTCACGCCATCGGCAAAAGCTAGCGATAACTCCTCTTGCACAGACTCCATCTGTGCCAAGAATATTCTTCTGGACTAATACAACGATTAATATTCCTACAGTGAAAAATGATGCGCTAGAAGTTATTTTTCTCTGTGGTTACTATCAAATAATTAAACAATTAAGAGACCGAAGAAACCTTAAAATATACTGTTTCAAACAAGCGACAGGCCATAACTACAGAGACCCATAGAAGTATTTTTTTATTAATTTTATTTTAGGAGTACGTTTGTATCTTATTGGTAGAAACGTTTATCACCTTTTCATTATTCGTGTAGTTATGAAAAAGTAGTTGGTACGTTCATGAATTAGCATTATTTTATTTTGTGATTGCAAAATAGCACAGCAAAACCCAATGAAGACAAAATCAGGGAAATAATAATGGAAAAATAAGACAGAATTCGTCAAATCATGTTGCGAATGAAGTAAAAACCAGTCGCGAACAGAAACCAGTTGATTCCGGAAAGAAACTTCCAAATAAAACTACCGAAGGTCGTAATGCGTTTGAGCGACCTTACGTACGACGGTGCTTCGTATGTCAATCCGAGGAACATATTTCTTACAATTGTCCTCAAAAGAGTGAGCGACCCGCGCCGGTGGAAACTATTCAAAACGTAACAGAGGTAATTCAAAATATAAGAGAGCTGGGCCAAAGCGTTGATAATCCTTTTATTTTTGGGGGAAAAATAAATGGACAAGATATGAAAATCTGTAGAGATAGCGGTTCCTCATTTGATTTAATAACAGATAACTACGTGGACGAGTCGATGTTCACGGGTACTAAGGTGATGCTGTCGCATCCACTGGATGTGGAACTGGTGTGCTTGCGAGTAGCAAACATTTCCGTAGAAAAGGGTAAATTTGTGAGCATAGTCACTCAGGCCGCTGTTGTACGCCGCGAGATAGGATATTACTTACTTGGAAATAAGACGGCCGCTCTGCTTAAAAATGCACAAAATGACGCAAGTGTTGTTATCGAGAATACTAACGTTGTAATGTCGCGGAGCATTGCGCGAAATAAAGCCTCTGAATCAGTTTTTGAACCCAAGTACCCTCCGGTTGTAGAAAACCAAATTGAAATGGATTTGATTTTATCAGATAACAATTTAGATATGTCACCGAAATTAGTTGAAGTTTCGGAAAAAAATTTCGTTGAAGAAAGACGTAATTGTGAGACGTTAAACGAAACCTATGAATCACAAAATTTTGATGTTCATAATAATGATATTACTTCTGAATCAAATTGTCCTAATGATTCAGCGAAATTGAATACCTTTCGATGAGATGTTGTGAAATTCTCTACAGTCTCAAATCTAAGTTATTCTGAAGATGCGCTAAATGAGTCTACAATAAATTCTAGTACCGAGTTAAACAAAGAAAATTCATTAGATTATGAGGATGTCATTAATGACGCAGTTGATATGAATTATTTTTGTATGGAAATAGATTCTAACTCAAATATTTCTTGTGACAATTGGAAGTCATTTCACCCAGGAATATTTTCTAGTAATGGTCGTGAAAGTACAATTGCGAAATGGGATTCTGTTACGAGTCAGTGCAACGGTACATTACGTAACCAGGAAAGGGTGTGTTTGAGTGTAGATAGCCATGACAAAGATATTCAGGATATTTTCTCGGATGATATTAGGAGAAAGCTTTGGTCTCTTAATTTCAATCATTGTTTCCTTTGGGGAGGTTAATGCAAATGCATATTGTATAAAATTTAATTCTAGAGGTTCTAGTGATTTAAATTTTGGTTGTGTTGATTATTATAATCATTATCCTGAACTAAGCTACAAACAAGAATGTCGATTTGTATGTAAGGGTTTTAGAAAAACTGCGATAAATGTTAATGTTCGGAACGATGGAGAAACTGTATATGCTCCTAGTCAGTTAAATTTGGGGAATATTAATATTCAGTGTGTTTTCATTTGTTTGCCATAAGAATGAACTAGATATTTTTAGACATGCTACTAATGATAATTACGTGACATGTAGTTCTGAAATTAATCCTTTGTATGTTTTTAATAATAATGTAAATGAGATGCCTCGAAAATTCAAGTTGGAGGTAGTTACTAGTTTTATTAAAAATGAATGTTCAGATGTTAATGTTCATAAATTGGTACCGGCTGTATGTTTGAGACAGTATTCCAATGTATTACTTCCATCTATTAGAATCGGTATTGTTGAATCTTTGGAGTAAGTTGATGTTCAAGGAAAGAATCTTCCGTTGCAGATCGAGCATAGGAGATTAACTCGATTCTTTTCTAGTCTAGAGCTACTTATAGAGATGGTGGTTCAAGCAAAAGTTAGTAGATTGTCAGATTTAAATTGCGAATGTGATGTCTTCGGNAGAAATGAATCTTGGAACTGTCTCTTATACACATCTAGATGTGTATAAGAGACAGGCTATTTAGTACTGAGCAGGGAACAAGCATATTAATGCTGATTTTTTAGAGTAGATAATCACATCAGTAATTATAGGTTCACTCTAGAACTGAGCGTCCTAGTTTTATAATTGGTTTGTGAAGGATAATCAATTTTGTTATTTTACTCATTGCGTATTTTTATCATGTATAAATAATTTGGTCTTTACTAAGAAGTTGATCTAATGATTAATGTTATTTATCGAGGGTAACTTAAATTGTGTATATTTCTCTTCAGTTACCATTTGCAGTTTTTTGAGAATAGATAAAATTATTAAGAATAGTTAATCTTGTAGTATATATAACTGAAATCTTGAAGCAACAAAGAGAGAAAGAGTTATATTTTCTAGTTCTTGCAAAATAACTCGCCATGCCATATTTGTTTTAAAATTGTATAATATGATATGTAAATGTGAACCTGTATTTGTATTAACAACAGGGCGGGTATTCGCCTCTGTATTTGTGTGTTGTGTCAAGATTGGTGAACTGTGTTCTCTTCCACCTGATTTTTCTTCGTGGTCATCAAAGCTAAACCACTCAGAAAAAATTTAGTGGGGAGGAGCTGTAACTTCGTGGTCAGTATAGATTTTGAAATAACATTTTCAAGCACTGTGCTCGCCGGAAATACCAAAGGCGATTAAGAGCCATACCCGTCGCCGTCCAAACAAGGAAAGGTGCGCGTCAAGACCTCTCGTATTGTGAAGAGGCAGATCCCCCTTCTACTTCTGAAAAACTGAGATGAACTCCCGGAGAAGGAAAATGAGTGTGTATGGAATATTTCAGCAGTTGACAGAAATAGTGTTCATCCGAAAAGGCAGTTTTCTCGGAAGCTGAGGAATGACCAAGCCGAGGTGGGGTGTTGGGAACGGGCGAAGAGATAGTCACGTGACCTCCGCCTCAATATATATATTGGAGGGATTTCAGCTCCTACGTGACTTTTATACTGGAGGCTTTCTGACTTTGAGACAAGTGCGAAAGCGTATAGAAATACGCAAGTTATTTAATATGTAACACGGTTAGTTTGGTCGTCAGACCACTGAGAATTGTTGCGGTAATTCTATTACCTGCTATAGGCGCGAATAACATAGCTTGGAACAGTTATTTATTTCGAGATAGCAACTTGGAACTTTTTCAACTTCGGATAATCTGGGTAGATATCTGAGTTAATTCATAACACCAGTAGTTATAACTGTGTGTAATTATTGCTTTTAGATAGCAATATCAAGTAATAAGTTCAAACTTGTATTTATGATTTGCGAGTTTGTCTACATTTGTAAATATTCAGAGCTTTATTTAATTTGAATTAAATGTTTTATTGTTGTTACTCGTGTGTTTTATTACTTGGGGAAATCAAGCTGGTGGCAGCGAACTCTACCATAAAGGTTGTGGTTTATGGTTGAATCCCGCTTCTCCACCAAAAAGCTTACGCACATCGCATATGGGCTTGTGGTGTGC
>NNCF01126557.1:162998-192780 GCA_002313205.1 Laupala kohalensis | reverse complement strand
ATATATATATATATATATATATGCCAGCTATGGGCCACGATAGACGAGACGAGTACTCAGTTATTGATTTGAGTTTACTCACTAGACTCGTCTAATTTATATGATCCATACCACTGTATCCGAGCATTACAACTGCGGTTGTTGGTCGCAGAGGTCGGGCTCTTCATACATCCCAGCTAATTAAGCTGGGACATGGATACAAAGAGCTCTAAATTTTATCTTGCCCCGCCCCGGTATGAACCCGGGATGACTTGGTGACGAGCAATCATACTAACACCGTGGCCACGACGGGGACCTTATATTTCCCCTTAAATATCTTGTTTATTATGCTTCTATTTTGTTGACGAAAGCGCACGTTGTGATATTCTTTTATCAGAAGAAGTCTTAAAACAACTTGTACTTATTTCTTACTCCGTGAGGATTAAACGAAGTGATTTCCATCGTGGATTTTCTTATGTTGAAAAAATAAAATTCCATCTGCTATAAATGAATATATTGTACGTACAACGAGAAGAAGAAGAAGAAGAAGAAGAAGCTATTCACATAAGAAAATCAAGCAGCGTCATTTTAAGGTAATAAATTAAAAATCAACATACAGAAAGGAATCTTGGAAGTAACAATAATATAACACTGAGAATAAATGAATAAATATAGTCTTACCGAGATGGGAAAGTCCTCAGGGTCGCAGGTGTTGTAGCGGCGACGGAAACGCAGCACCGTGTGAGTGCCGTTCTCGTAACCCAGGAGCAGCTCGTAGTTGCTGGTGGCGTCAAGCTCAGGCTCGGAGTGTCCTTGCGCGTATCGGTCCTGAAACAAACGCCAGCGTTAGATCGTCTTCCCGTGGCGTTTCTCGCTCCTCGCGGACCGCAAAACACGTTTCCCGGGCCGCCAGTAGGACAGTGCTACGCTAGATAATACATATATTTCGCTGAGTGCACATTTCCTTATCAGGTAAACAGAGTCTTTGTCACACAATAGTTATTACATTTTAAAAATAAATTGTCATTTCACCGCCTTTCTTCACATTATGAAATAGATAGGGAAAAACACATTTTACCACTCCGTGGAGTATTGGCAACTCAAGTTTGCATGTTGGTCGCGATGTTATAATGTATAACGAGCAAACTGATAAAGAAAGATGAAAGAAAGAAGATTGGTAACTCAAGCATACACAGGGAATATAAATAAGGAAAAGACTATAATTATTTCGAGAATTTCTGGAAAAGAGTTCGGTGATAAGAGGAATACATAAATAAAGCAATTAGCTAGGAACTAGATGCGCCAAACCTCCTAGTGGTGGGGACGGTAGCGCTCCTACCATAAGGAAGCGACGAGTAATCTATCGCAGACAATGTTTTTATGGCACTACAAAAGGAAACAAAACTGTGAAAGTGATTAGAAGGAATAGGAATATTAGATAAGGCAAAAGAGGAAATTAAAGAAAAGGAATTATCGAAGTAGAGGAATGAAAGACCCTGGTAGTTGCTAAACACCCGAGAAGCATGGTTGAATAAGTAGATAAAAAATGAGAGAAAAACGCCTCTCAAACCTTGTCTGTCTTTTATTTCTTTGGACCTGAATCTAACTTCACCCAAGACATTAGCATGTACTACCCATCACCCAGACCCCTTCTTTCACATATTTAGTGCATCAGAACAATTATAATTACTTTTTTCAGAACTATTATAATTATCAACGTAAATGGAGATAGTAAATACTTCATCTTACGTATTGAATGAAACGTGGCGGTTATTGTAGTATCACTATTTTTAAAATGCAAATCGGTATTTTAAGAGGACGAAAATCCGTATTTTTCTGTAAATGCATCCATGGAGTTCATTATCCCTACCACGTCACATAAAATGATTTATTCATTCAGGAATTGAACGCTGAATGAGGCCATAAATTACTTATGATTGCTCGTCTAAGGGATTGTTTTCGCTCCTCCAAAATTTATCTTCCATCCCTCACCAACAATGAACCAAAACCAGTGATTACAAAACACTAGCAGTAATACAATAACTGGAAATGTTTTATTCACCGAAATAATACCTAACATTAACTGATTTTGTAAAGAGAAAAAGGAAGAGGTAAACAGGGTTCATCTATCGAGCTAGAGCCAATATTTTAGAAGATGGTAAAATACGTTCTTAGCTACAGTGTAAAAGTATTATCCATCTACAACCCCTTAAAGTTAATCAAGAATTATAAGCCCCTTTGCAAGAATAGGAAGAAAAAGAAGGGATCAAAAAGGGATTAAAGCTTAATGGATATTCCTACTCCAAACTTCTGCTTACTGAAGCAGAAAATAATGAGCCAAACCGCAAAATGACGACGGTGAACGGACGGAAAATAAAAAAGTAATGTCCGTAACTAGACGGCGAAATACACTCTTGATTCCCAGGCGCATGTACCAAATTCTCTGTCAAAGACCAACTGGAAAATCCAAAAATTCTTCATCTCCACCCTCGCGCCACCTCGTTTGCTTGTGAGTGGCTGCGTGACTCGGACGAGCGTGTCTCTAGAACAGGTGACTGGTGGTGTAGCAATGACACTGCGGCTGAAGCGTCGTGGCGTGAGGGTGAGGGCGAGAGGCGGGGATGGCGACGACATAATCCAACGGGTTGCGAAGCAGGGAAGGGGACTGCCCGAAAGCCTCTCGATCGCTCAGGATAATTGATAGGACTAAGGCCATCTCTCAACATGAAGAGCAGAGCGAGGAATCTACTACATATGTCCACCTCAATAAGGACGCTGATTTCTACGGGAGTTTAAATCAGTTAAGTTGCATTTTTTGCGACATGTTTTACCTCTCGGATTTTATTATTTCACCGTCTTGAATTCACTTGATGTGTGCCGGCAATGGACGATTCGTACCCGACCTGAACTGAGCGAGGATCAACTTGCAGCGACAAGGAGTCAACAGTGACGAACCTTGGACCATCCACTGAGTTACGACTGGCGATGGTGGTGGTGAACGCGCGACCCTCCGCCTTCATGGTGCAATCTTTTGTTTACGATTGGCAATGGGAACTGCTTCCCACGCCTATCCATAGCGCGGTTGTCTCTCTCGCGAATGGGTCAATCCATATAAAATCGACCAATGATGGTTACGGGTAAAAATTATTTATTTTCTATATTTTCGCCTTTAGTTCGCTTGTATGTTGAGAGTTGAAAACGGGTATTTATTTATTTTTAGACGACTGGTTAACTTTTGGGCGGTCGTTTTGTATGCGCGCGTGTTCCGATTTCGTACTTTCCAGTAGTTTGGCTGTAAACGTTTTAGATCTTCGGTCTCTTATAATGTCACGATGAAAAAAATACTGAAAGAACATAAACAATACTAGGCATTGTGTTCAGTACATTATTTTGTTTAATTCATTAGAAATAGCTTAAAATGATAAAAAGGTTTAATATTATAAAATCAAAAACTTATCATTATTAAATCAAAAATATCATTACCAAAACATCTTATCATCATTACAAAAACAAAGAAAAGTTTTACATCATAAAATCAAAAACTTTTAGGTCAAATATATCGTAGTAAATTTTCATACTCACATTCACCGTTTTCAGTGAATAAAGTCTATATATAATTTTAACTCTCAACAAGTTTTGCTGGTATGTGTTTCACCCTTTATTTTATGAATAATCAAAAGTTGCTCTTTTCATAAAACCACTTAAGTTTAACCTACAATATCTGAAAACAGACACGTTTTAAAAATCCCAAATCTTCAGTAAACAATATTCAGTAAAGTAATATTAAGTCATTAAAATTTAATTACTGAGACCTGGCTGGTTAAAGAGCTATAATGTTTTGAAATGAGGTAAACACAGCTGTACTGAAACTATCGAATGTATCAACTTACCATAATTGTACTGAATCGTTCTTGTGAACTACCATTTGACAAACTAATGTTTCTTAAACGTTTTATTAAATATTTGTATAGAAAAGTGATAAAAAATTAAATTATAAAAGTGAAATATCGAAAAGTTAATTATGTGCAATAACATTTTCAGGAATCCGTTCAATGTCTTATTTAATCTCATGAAAATGTTTGATTAGAAGCAACGAAATGTAAATAAGCCATAAATATCATAAACTAGCAATAAAAAAATCACTAGTCACGCTTCTGCTAGTAGAAAATAAAAGTGTAAGTTCTTTGCGCCCAAATTCATTGAGAAATGACACCATTTTCATTGCTCCCCTCGTTGCCAGACTGATACCCCGTACCGAGTTTCATTTTGTCAAAATCCTACAGTTCTCGCTTTCTCGCTTATGAAAGTTTTAAAACTTGCTTCGGGATCGAAAAATAACATTTTTTGTGTTGCGTGATGCATGCCTGAAGTTGTGATTTTGTCTCATTGAGTTCATTTTAAATTGCTTTCAGCTCCCTTTTCAACTAAGATTTGTATACGAAAATGTTTGATTCATTTACTTAAGCTTGTTAAATTCAATTATTTAATAATTTAAATATTAATACATTAAATATTGTGTGATATATCACACATGACTTCCTCATGAATCACTTGCAGATCGCTCCTCGTTCAACTTAAATAAAAATAAAAAGATTAAAGAATTATTTCAAATATTTCATTTTCATTATGTTGTTTAAGAGGAGCGATAGTGGAGGAAGTTAGAAAAGTCGCAAGAATCAGTACAAATAAAAAATAACAGACTGAAAATGTACGTAAATTATAGCAATAATTTTATCTACACAAAAGAAGAAATTTTCTCTCCAAAAGGGTTGTAAAGAAAAGAGCTTCTGAGGGCGCGTGTAGAAGAGCCGATGCGTCGCGCCAGTGTGTCGTCGACCGTCGAGAAAGCATTTCGCCGCCGACGGTAACTCACTTTAGCATTGTACTTCACGCAGACAGCGACAAGAAGTAGGCAAAAGGGAAGCTGCTGGCTCGACTGAAAGGTGCTACTGACACAATGTCGATCGAAAAGCTCGCATCCGCCTCATCGCAATTGACGTTGAAGCGACGTGTACGGAGCTCCTACACTCGCACCTGTCACTTTCTTGCGCACCACTTCCGATCCATCACTTCCGGCATAATTCACATACACATGCTTCAGTCACTTCCCTTCCCTCATTCGTTACATACTCTTTTCCACGATATTTACGTGACTTTCTCCTTTTTTCTCGTTTCGCTCCTTCCAACCACATAACACCTGGTGCTCAACAGAACCTCATACGATGCCCAACAGTGCGCGACCAATTAACTTCGAAGTATTCTCACACTCTACACTACCTATCGTCTCTCCACAACTACTTCTGATCTCCACAACCCCGAAGCACCGATTTATCAATTCCTCCTGTCCTTTAATTTTTACAAGCCATCATTATCTCCCTCTCCATTCGCTTTTGTCACCTCTTTGCTCCCCAATTCACGACAGTTCCCTATTGTCTCCATCGCTCGAAACCTCACGAAGTACCCACTCTCTGCCCTGTAATCTCAACCTTCTCCAAACCTCACTCAATAACTTACAACAAGTCGTTTCCAATTGACTTTTAAAGAGAGCCGCTGCTATTTCCCCTGCCCACTGCGTGTGGCTAGTGCCACTGACGCGTCTAAAGCACATACGTCGCGTTAAGAACGAAAACCTGCCCTGCGCAGACGCCTCCGTCCTGTAATAGCGTCATCAGACCAAGATTTACTTCAGAGAAGCACGCTGAGTGCCACATACCAGAGATCTGGAGTCGCTCAAGGGGCGGTTTCCTTCAGACTCGACGGCAATTTCGGGTATGAGCTTTGCGTCCTACGATCTACGGCTTTCTAAGCATTCACCAACATACTATGTATAGCAATTTCATTTTCTCTTGGTCACTACAAACCTCTGAGAGAGCCCAAACAAATACATCGATCTAAATATCCCCCTTTTTAATAGATTAGTATACTCACTATACTTTCAGAATATTTGAAGGATTTTGTATAAAACGGAAAAATGTTTTAAGTAAAGTAATAAATTATAACAAAATATAATTGAGAAAATAATATTTTTTAAATTCATTTTTTTTCCGGAAAACTAGCTTTTCATGAAAAATCATTAACCAATTAATATTTCGACGGATTTCATGTTATAAGCTTGTCTGATCAGATAAGATAAGAAATTGGAAACATTTGCTTTTAAATAAAGATGAACAGTGTTTCGGCACACATAATTCCATCCAGCTAGGAATAAAGTTTTCCCTAAGTGAGGCTAGATGTTTTCTTAGCACTTGCCGCGAGGCTACGCCTGGCATTCCTCTCACCCCCGAAATGCAGGCTGCGCTGACTGGCTTTTGTTCTGCGAAACACCTTTCACCCAAATGTGCACATTTCCTGCATCATTCATTTCGTAAAATCTGCAAGTATTAGCATGGAGCCCCATCAGATGGCCGTAAGATAGCGCCACCAAACGGCCGCCCTTTCACCACGGCACCCTTCCTTGAGCTGTTCTCAGCCTTACAGCCCTCTCATTCTTCACCAAGCGCCCATCCGAATCAGACGCGCTCTCAATTCTCACCCGCGCTCGCTCCAAAAAGTCGGACGCGGTCTCAGTCGGCTCCCACGAGTCCATTCATACAGCCACCCGATTTCAAATCGGTTCTTTCAATTCCTAAGTTTGATCATTTGGCTATGTGCATTTAATTTGCTATTCGTGTTACTATATAGCGAATAACATCGTCATATTGTAAAACTATCTCTAGAAGCACATTCACAATTTGCCGCACGCGACCGAGATTTGTTCACATTGTACATTTCTATTCGTGTGCGCATAGGCCGCTTACCACTGTGCTTCAATTCGCGCCCGCCAATTTAGCGTGCGCGTCAGTACAATCCCTTGCGAGTGCGTATCCAGGCACTTCAAGACCTCGAGCTGCAGGCCGAAGACAACGCCAGCTGGACTCTCAAACTGAGTATTACCATTTAAGTTATTAACGTACCGTGTTTGGTGATAGTCCAAGTATTGAACATGTGTGGGTGGTCATGATTGAACCAAGAACTGCTCCNAGTTATTAACGTACTGTGGTTGGTGATAGTCCAAGTATTGAACATGTGTGGGTGGTCATGATTGAACTAAGAACTGCTCCTATAGAACTTGTATGTATTCATGAAATACGTAATGTTGTACAGATCAATCGGCACTATTAGTATAAGGATTCGCTTTCACTCTAATCATAAGTCTTGTTGACTCTTAGATGTCTGTTCACTTGAGTAAGCAGCAGTTTTATATAACACTAAAATACCCAAGTAGTCTGTAAATAGATTGATCGGTGTGCCAATTGTGTAATCATCTAGAAGGGTTATTAAGTTAGTGATATTTAGATTCATATTTCACCCTTCTATTTCATCTACTTTGATTGCTCAATTGTTTCTAGTTTATGTATGTTTAGTTTAATAATTCAATGCTTATTTTATTCATTACATATCATGTTGTGACGAGATTCAGGTCAGTAAATTTATGAGACTTAATTTTTGGTATTTTTCTTTAATTTACCTTCCTCACATTGCTTCCTCGGAAGCTGGTCCTCCGTCGTCACATATCTGTTGTGTTCCGTGGCATCTGCCAGAGGGTTTTCCACTGTATATTCAATTCAACCACGTCGCCGCGGAACAAACAGGAAAGAAAGACACAACGCGGAAAGAAACAAGAAAAGAAGGAATGAATGAAAGAAAGGGAGAGAATGAAAGGAAAAGAAGGAAATAAAAAAAAGAATGAAAGGAAGGAAGGAAAAAAGAAAAAGAACGAAAAAAAAAGATAGAAAGAGAAATAAAAAAGAGGAAAAAAGAAAAAGAAAGAAGCGAAAAGAGAAGAAAAGGAAAGAAGGAACGAATAACAGAGTGAAAGAATTAGGAGTGAAAAAAGAAAAGAACCTATGGTATTAATATGAGTTAATACATTTCAATTTAATTGGAATAAATAAAAGGGTTTTTTTTATTTATTCATATCTGAAACGAGGTTTTCAGATATGATCTCTGATTAATTTTTTAGGTTGCACGATTACTACCAAATTGTTATATCGTGGATAAATATGTCACTAGAAGATGTAATTTATTTGTTCCTTAAGTAGTTTTATATTATTTATAACTCGAGAATTAAACTTTTGTGTTATTAGTTCATATTTTAGACAAACGTTTTCTGTATTTATTTAATTCCTTTTCACATATATGAAACACTTTAGCATTGTACATCGCAAATTATGTGAAATTACGTTCGACAATACACATCACTTGTAGGCAATGAGATTTGATTTCTTTACTTCACTGTATAAATATAAGAAATTATAGGAATATTTATAAGTAATTTGTGATTCGAATTAAACCAATTCCATACGATATCTTGCAATTATATTCAAATTCTGTTAAAAACTATATTTTATCACAGTATTACGCAAACGTTTTTTACAGAAACTCTAATATCTTTTACATTGTCTATGAAGACCTTGCGAGACAACAAATATCGAGATGTCGTTTAAATATAGAGAATGGTAAAGTTTATTGAAGTCAAGAATATACAGAATATTTTTGTTATAGAAGTCCAAAATGTGTATAATACAAAAATACAAAATATTTCTTTAATAGCGGTGTAATGAAACATTTTATCTCGTTACTGTTTACCCGCCAGACGATGTCTTCTATTAGTCTGCCAAATATGGGAGCCGTTTCAAATAGACCTACGATTGGTCGAACGAAACTTCCCCAGTCGAAGGGGAAGGAGCAGGAGAGAGGCGTTGCAAACTTAAGAAATCCAAAACTGCTCAGAACGTGGGACTTATAAAAATAATGAGCCCTTTATTGTTTTCAGTAGTGTACGTCAGTGTAGTGCAAATATTTGAAATGTAATTCTCATTTTGCAAACTCTCATTTTATGCCAATGGTTAATACCTATTTTATAACACAATAATTCACAAATAAGTTGATTCCGATTTTTTTAAAACAAATAGAAAACTTGCATTTCAATGGATATTGTAATTTATTCGTTTTTCAATAATAATAATAATAATAATAATAATAATAATGATGATGCATTTTTGAACCTGAATCTTGTGAATTAAACACTTCTCAGTGGTGAAATATTAAATGCTTTTCGGGTCCAATAAAAAAACACACACATATAAAGAACCATCCAGTCATAAATTTTGATCAGGTTTCATCCTAGAGGCACTGGACTTGCAGAAGTCTCATGTAAATATACGTGGGCAAAGAGAAAGACTAATTCATTTTAACCCTGACAAAGCACGTCGGAAGACTGTTATCTCATCCATCGGTGAATGAACACCCGGTGTTTCGATCTCGAACCTTGCTATCCTCTTTCACAATACTTTATCCTCTTTATCTCGCATTGCCCCTATCACATTCATTCCCTACGCTCTCCAATCCACCTTTCTTGCTCTGACAGCAGCCCTTTCCTCCTCCTCCTCCTCCTCCACCACCACCACCATCGCAATCACCACCAATAGTCTCACTCACTCTATTTCTCTCTGAGTTTCCATTTCTCGACCCCTTCCCTTCCCTACCACCACTGGCCTCGCTTCCGGGCTGTCTGTGCCGTCCTGTCATGCAAACCCTCCCCAGTGGTCCCAAGGGTTGTCATCTGGCGACCGCAGAGATATCCACATACCGCTTCAAATACCCAAAGCCTGGAAAGTATAAAACATGGAGCAGCAGAAGAGCATTCAGTGCACGAGCGCTACCAAGGATTCAAGACTTTATGTTCGAGGGAGCAGAGGCACTAATGAAAGAGTTTATTGGACCCAAAAGAAATATTATTAGCTGGCTAGACTAAAATCCGGAAGCAATATTTCCCAACGAACTACAACGTGTGGGAGGTTTTCTCTATCTTAGACTTCATACACTAAAATAATAAAGACAATGGAATTCCGTCGTCGAGGCGAACGCTATTAGCAATCAGAACATGGGTGCCTCACGTTTGACGAGCTTGTCCACGTTTCCGTCGGAGAGTCGAGAAAACATATATTTATTTCGCAGGTTTATTTCACTTGTGAGATGTTAAAACAAGCACTGAAGTAAAGGTTTCTTCGTGCTTGATATCGAACAAAACATTCATAATAAACGCTGCACAAGAGCACCACCAAGGCATGAATCTTTCGTGTTCCGTTTTTGTCAATCACTTTCTACACAATGGAGTGGTTCAGTGGGTAGAGAGCTGAGTTGCTGGCTGGATGGGCGAGGTTTGATACCCGGCCATCACACCTCAACATCCAGACTGACTCCCAGGCCTCCCCAGCGTGTTGTAAAATGAGTGCCAGGATCTATCCTGGGGTCATATCGGTCTGAGCGACATGCTGATCACATCTTCTCCTTCTAGTGCCGGGGTCAAGTACTTGCGGAACTCTGCCCCCCGCGAACCCCTTGGACACCTTCTGGGCCTGTTATGGGATAGTTTGACTTTGACTTGACTTTTTACACGAGGGTGGAGATATAAAAAATATTAAGACGATGAAAGTTCCTTAGGGGTGTTCTTCCGTATTAAGATGTTAAGAAAATTTGAGAGCAAGATCATGGTAATAAATACGAGTTTGTTGGATGCAACTCGGAGACAACATTAATGTAAATGAACGCGTACTATTATACAAGTCTAAAAATGTAACTTATTTTTTACATTTCTGAAACACTAAAATAGATTATTTTCGTATAATTTCCCAAAGAGATGATAAACTATTTTACCCAAAAAACGTTTTTAAATATTCGCTGTTCCCTAGCCTTTAATACATTATACATCTTTCACGCAGACAATATCTTTTTTTTTCTTTGTAAAGTATTCAACACTGGCGGTCTTTAGAAGTTAATCATATTATCTACATAAGAGTTCACAGAAACATTAATCTCCTGAGTGCATAACTCTGTAAGTTAAAAATTAAAATTAGGCATCTCGAACTATAAGGACTGATAAGAACTCACGCACATGCCATGTGAGTTGGGACTGGATTATGTGAGGTCTTCGCGTGTGTACACTTTCTCGCTTTGCGCCTGCGCCGCAGGGCCGCGCTGCAACTGCAGAAACCCGCGCCAGTCATTAAGGAACAGAATTGAAAATCGAAGAGTGAATTGTTTGAGAAAATTGTGACTCACCCAGTCGCTCCTGGAGTCCAAACACCTCCAAACAGAATCTTTTAGCACCTCTCCTGATAAATATCATCCATTTCAGGATAAAATAAACTCCAAATTCTTTTTTTTGAAAAATTTGTGCAGAATGAGATTGATTGCAAAACATACGAATTAACAATCGTCTGAGTAACGCATTCTACAATCATTGAAGGAATGTAGAAAATTTAAAATATAATTTTATTCGTATTTTCAGGCAGCATACACATCAAAATGAGATCTGTGACAACATATAAGTTTCACATGTACCTCGTGCTTACGCGTAGTTACGCTTAGTTACTCCCTTTTTAAGGAATCAGAGCTAATAAGTGAATGAAAAGAAGAGAACAGGAATGATGATTTACACAGATTGAGAATGTTAACATTTCTTTCCGCAAGGTAAGGCTGAGATCAGTTCTCTTATTACGAACCCATGAGACTCTAACTACCTTATTCGTCAGGACACCGGAGGAAAGAGAGAATCAAAGTCATAAATATCCCTCAATCCAATATATATTACGAATTGTGTTCCTCTAGCATCTTTTGAGGCTTTCCCGAGGATAGCCTGTGTAGAATGAGCGAGGGATTTTGTTCACTCAATAACTGGACTACTTTTCGCTACAGAAAGCAAGTCCGCGTTTCCGATTTTATATGGGAAAAGATGAAAACTTTTGTTTCGTCCGTGGAATCAGTTATTTGATAGGTGGTATTCTCCTTGTGTCCAGAGGTTAAAGGATTTTGAGAGGTACCGCACATTTCCCAAAAAGACCTACACCATTTACGCCTAAGGAGCCACTTCTAGTACTAGTTTATAACTGAAATTCTAAGAAATAATTTAAAGGTTGAATATTAATTTGAATTCCTGGTTTTGTTGCGTAATACTTTAATAACAAACTTTTAAGTAAAGTTTCGATTGCTATTGACTGCTAATAACAAAGCTATTTTTTATAGTTAACGAAAGATTTCTTAAGGAACTTCAATCCAGAAATATTCTTCATCTCCTCTTACGACTTGATATTTTTGAGTAAATCCAGCCCTTGAATATATTTTGGATATTTAATTTTTCTTTCCGTCGACGTGTTCAGTGAAAAAACACATTGTAATTTGAATGACATTTACTGAGTTTACTATTTTCCTGGCAATGTAATTTTCCACGAGGTGCGAGTAGTACGCAAAAGCTGTTGCTGTTTGTGGCATGTCATTCATCATGCCGTGAATAACTACAACTTCGTCGGACAAAAATATTTTTAAAATATTTAATTCGATTTTAAAATTTTGAGTGAATACCTGGTAGGAACAGCTTTTTTCTCATGAATATGTATACGGGTAAAAAACAAATAAAAAAACAAGAACCATATATTACTTCTCGTGCTTTTTTCTGCTCCGAGGTAAAGCCACAAGAAATAATGAGAGAGAATGAGGAAGAAACAAGAGGACGAGTGAGAATCTCGGCTATACGAACTTTTACTTCGATAAAATACTTCAGTAGAACCATAAGGAAGTTTATTTCGAATCTCTGGTCAAAATCGCAAATTTGCAGGCATATCCACCAACTAATTTGCAGGCATATCCACCAACGCAAACTTGTGGGACATATCCACCAACTAATGCAAGATCCGCTTCGAACTGCATTTATATCTCTTCAGTATTTATCACAAAAAGTTTGATTTTCCAAAAATATTTTGAATCTTCTGATCACTTAAATCAAAGGTAAATAGGGCAAATAAAGAAATTGGCGGCAGGGGGGAGTTGCTGACTTTTGGACGGTTTCCTAATATCTGGTAATTCTATGTTGCAAACTAGTGACGCTCTCTTGACTCAGTCGGATTGACAACTAGTGACTCTTAGATAGGCTTTATCTCTTATATTTAAAAAGTAATCATATTTTCAGTATTTTCTTTACTATTCCACAGTCTAGAAGAATTTGTAGATTTTTTCACACGTACTTCATCCCACCTTCTTAGTAACATTTTTCTACTGTAACACACATTAACCGTTCCGCGTAGTATGCCGTCTTTAGACATCATGCCATTTTCTTTCCATCTAGAGACGGCATTGGTTTCTGTTTCAGTAAGCGGGAATCCGTACTGAGACGTCATTCCCTCTCTCTTTTCTCGGGGTAACGAGAAGGTGGGTCCTTCGGCATTCCTTTGCGGGATAAGGAAAAGAGGTTCAGTGTCTGTCCGGAGGGAGTGACCGTGGAAGGTAGAGAACGCTGAGGCGGGAACCCTTTCGCTGTACTGAAATCATGTGCAATGATTTCGTCTGTCTTAATGCTTATATATACATTTTTTTATCTAACAAAGTTCAGGGGAACTCACTGATTGATTTAATCATTTTATTCTTTCTTCTAGATTGGAAAATGATTTATATACTCTCCCTAGATGAGATACAATGTACTTAACTTAGAAAATTGTCTGTATATAATTATATTAAGAAAATGAAATATTCTCGTGAATTCTATCTTTTAATTAGTAATACAAATGTAATTATTTTCATTTTGATCTTCAATTGGACAAAATATCAAATATATGCTGCCCAAATATAACATTTTATACAATTTGTGATTTTGTTCCTGATGACCAAACATATTAATTATTATAATAAAAATTACCTCCTAAATAAAATGGAATATTTTACACGTAGCCAGAAAGTAAAAGAGTAATAATAATAAAGTCTACGTGACAAAAAGAAGAAAGAACATAGTAAACTGAAAAAAAGTTTATAAATGGCAAATGTCTGAGACAGGCACGACCACTTATAAAAGAGCGCACTACGTAAATAGACGGACACCACGAATGAAAGGAAAATACTGAGGACGACTCTAGACGGCTTCCCTCAATAAAATAAAAACCGGCATACCGTACATTGACGGCATGAGCAGGTAGAAAAGAAATATTTCGAACGTCTCCAGACGGCATTCCGCAAACATGACCGATTTTCCTCCTCACCCCATCTTCCGTAAAGCAGATAAGGGTTTTTAATACCTTCGCAAAGAAAGTGGTCATCTTCTGCCTCGACTCTACGAGGAAGGGTTAAAATTCAAAGACGAAAATAGGAATACCAAAATATTGCAATGTCATCCTAATTTGTAGTTGCTCCATTAGTAACCAAAATGTAACTAACATAAATAAATAAAATATTTAGATAAAAGAATAATAACAAAAAAGTTGCAGAATGAAATAAAAACAATTTAAAATTCACCTGAGCTAAGTAGTAATGCAACCAGCAAATATTTCTTTCATGTCGATCCAGGAACTTAGGCAACTGGATTGTGTTATGCACAGAAATTCTTAAAAAAAAACAATCATTGCGTATTTCCCTCTCAAGGAATAGCATTTCTTTAAATAAACAATCCTTTTCTGCGAAAAATACACGGACGTATTTCGAAATAAAATGTTTATTCTCCAACCACATTTTTGTGGATGCCACAAAAACGCGCTTTTCTCTCCAAATCTGAGAGATGAAAATTTCCTCTCGTGGAACATTTTATCATTTTAAGTCTGTGCTTGTGTCTTACGCAACTGCAACGAACACAAGAAGCGGAGCAAAGGGAATTGTTACCGTCCTAGGAAGACGAATGACGGATACACCAGTTCCTTTAGTGATTTAATAGTTACTCATCGAAAATCAACGTGCATGATACCATCTTCTGTCAAAGTTGATGTTCTTGATTTGATCCTGCCTGATGAAGTTGACTCCGCGATGCGCATCAGTAGGTCTACTGACACTGCATTGACCATGAGATACTTGAATCGTAATGACAAAGTATGCTTCTCCATTTGATATTGAATCATGTAATGAACTAGTAATAAATTAGCTTTTGCAAATATTACTAGTCTAAATACTTCTTTAATGAATTAAATGTAACTTTAATAATGAAACATATTCTTCACCTATTTCTAGGGGTGTTTCTACAGCTGCAAGTTATCCCTCTCATTTCCCTCAGAGCAGGAACCACAGTCGATGCGGTATCAATTCACTGGGCCTCCACCAGCCCTATCAAGGGATAGCTATGCTTCATAATCTAACTATTACGTATTTATCCACTTGAATTCAAATAAAAAAACCTATAGAAAAAATTGAAGTATTTTAAGTGGAGTTCGATCTTCGTAAGTAGTACATAAAAAGGGTCATATCAGGGGATGGGGTGAGGGCAATAAACTAAATTACTCTCCGAATACAAATTTTGCGTCACTAAGGGACGAGGTGGATTCAATATTTGTGTGTGACATAATATGTGTGATATTGGACGAATTCTTCGTTGAAGAAGAACCGTACTCCGAAACACCAATGTAGTATCAATGTAGTATTGTCGTCAAAATACCTCAATGTAGTATCCACTAAAAAACTTCATTTTTTCTATGAGTGTGTTTATTCAAAATATAGAAAGATAAAATATAGACAATTCCTTTTCCAGTTTTTGAAAAAAAATCAAAAAGAAACAAATTAGATGCGAATTACACTGTTAGATAAAGTTCAATAACACCTAGTCAAAATTATGTTTATTTTTGTTGGAAAAGTCATTAATCTAATAATTTTACATAAAGGAAGGCTTAAGTCTGCATAGGGTGCGGGAAAAATTTCAAAAGAATATATTATCAATATGATAAATGAGAACGCAGTGATAAGGATACGAATAACAAACAAATATATTCCCCAACTCATTTGACTACAGGAACCCGAAAATTAGAAGTTTTCATTAGTTTTCATCAATGATCACGTCAACGTCCTCTTGCTTCACAAATATGAAAAGTACAACCAATCTATAGAACCTAAATTCATCGAAAGCTAAAAATACGAATTTGATGGATGTCGACATCGAACTGAAAGGTATTACTCCCCAGTTCAGCTGACAAAGTGATTCCAATCCCTTCCCTATATTGGACCGCGTTCTCTAATTGGTGACCTTTCTTCAATATTCAGTATATTACCTGCCTTTCCTTATGCCTTTGCTTCTTGTCAGCCGCTCCCTTCAATTTCATTAGCCGTCGCACGCAAATCGGTTCGCTCTCCTCCCGGGGACCGTACACGTTTACCCGATTACAAAACAGGAATCTTCTACACAGGTAACCAATTAATAATAAGTCCGACGATAAAACTTTACGAGCTCTCCACCGATTGCTGAGATGAATCGCGTGCTAGGGGAGAGAGAGACACGAACGTTACCCTCACCCTTCACCGCCGGCACGACGCACACCCAGATAACAGAACGAGTGGAGGCAAGTTGAGGTGATAAGCGCACGATGAAGAGGAAGGAGAGGAACGTTGATGAGATGCCATCGGGGAGATGCCCGTTCCCCAAATGAAGTCGAGGGACTGGAAGAGGCATGCGATCCAACGCCCAAATCCAGGAGCTCGCTGGCAAGAGATACAAGTGGTTAAAACGGCCAAAGCTCTGATAGAAACGATTTCATTCATTTTTGTTTCACTTTGGGTATTGAATGGATATTGTATTGTATAGTAGCACTGAATATTTATATACGCATGCTACCATTTCCGAAGTATTATTTTCGAGTATTTTTTCAACTCAAGGTTACAATGGGTTTTTGGCAGACATAATTATAATAATATATTTATTTACTGCAATTGGGCAGATCTTACCCGGTTGCAGTATATAAGGAAATACAATACAAGAAATACAAAAATACATATCACAGAGCACTGAAATAAAAATTTGTTAAATAAATCACTAAACTATATGATTAAACTAATATTAAAGTATTACATAAAAAAACATTTTACCCCAAAACATTTAAATAATTGTTAAAAAAGTTATTGCACTTTTTACTTCACTGATGACTTCCATTAAAACGGACATCTACCACAATAAAAGAATAATTATTTTGAGTCAGTTGCTTCAAAAAAATTCTCTAGGGAAGACATTCGATCTATGTTATGAATGTAAAGCTTCAAATTTGCATGTGTGCAAGTAATACATGTACTAGTGTTCTGGTTGTATTTTGTTCAAGAAAACGAATTCTAGGGATACTAGGAAAAGTGGGATGTTTTTACATTTAGCAAGTAGCTGAAGTTAGCAGGTGATTGAGAAGGGACGAACAGTTGAGATAACTGTCTAGTTTTGAAATAACACGATAAACTCTATATTTTCCAAAGCCCTCATTATGTTTAATGGCGCCGCAAACCATACGTGGGGGAGGAATTGCTTGAAGAAAATCGCGGGAAAATGTGACGGAACGTGACACTCCTAAAGGTACGTTTTCACTTGTACACATGCATAAGTGACTTGTATGAGACACATGTCAATTTGTAAGAGCTAGTGACATATAATTACTCTTTGATATGTCGCCTCAGACAAATCCCGATACATTTATATGAGCTTCATTCAGGATATATATGTTCCTCATACACGTCGCAAATGAGTATGACCCCTCCGGTGGCAAAGGAGGTAGCGTGCTCGCTCACCACCAAGTCACTCCGGGTTCAATTTCCCGGCGGGGTCAGAAAAAATTTGTAGCTTTTCACAGTTCTATAGCTGTGTCCTAGTACTAGTCCCGGTTCATATAGCTGTGACTACTGAAAAGCAAACCCTCTTTCTTCTATCCACCTCCTACTACTCCTAGTTTCAATAACTATTATTAACTACTCCTGGGCCTTACTATTAACTACACCTACTCTTGGGCCAAGTTGTCGGTATGCCCAGCTAACCGGCCCATCTACTAATAATAACCCTACCACCCACCTCCTACCTCCTACCTCATATCAAGTCATGTAAACAAGCTTCAATTGCACACTACATTTCCCATTTACAAATACCACAATAAAAAATGCGTATGAACATGCTCAGAACCCCTGGCCAGTACGCGCTTCGCCATGTTTGTTTACATTCTAGCCGTGTGTTTTGTAGGTTATATCATTGTTGTCATACGTTTTTTCTCATAGCATACTGACTTCTTCAACAACTTTTCACTTTTCCCACACAGGCCTGACTTTTCATCCTTCGGAGACATCAACAAACCTGTGACAAATATAGGTTCCAACCAATAAAGAGTGACCCGTAGGGTCAAGTCCCAAGATAATATAAATCCCATTAAAACAATATCAATAGATACGTGCAATACCGAATACGGAAAAAAAATATATGTCACAGGGAATTCATGAGAAATTCTAAAAACAGATTCACTTCAGTACATTGTAGAAGTACGAATTAAACGCATTTACCTTTACTGTGCGCTATTTACCGACGAATCACTGTAAACATTGTAGTGATAAACAGTGTCCCCTCAACCTTCACTGTTGATCTCTAGCGTACACACAAACTTGATCGTTACAAGTGATGCGAGCAAAAAGCCTCGTCTTTGGCGAAGCAACCAAGTTTTTATGCATTATTTTTTCTCTGTAGCATGTGTTTTATCTTCATTTTCCGTAATGTGCCCTGCCATAGCAACAACCTTTGAAAAGAGCCCTTCAAAATTTCAGATCAATTCATCAGAAACTTCCTTTTATTTCAGTGTTATATAACTTTTATTTGCGTAGATTAGAAACAAGAAAGTACTTTGAAAAGTACTGAATTATCTCGATTAAAAAGAGCTGGTGAAGAAATGCAGAGGTCGCTATTGCTACAGGGAAGGTCTTGCAGGCCCTACGCCTTTACAGAACCAGCGCAGCTCAGATCCAAGGGTCCTCCATTCGAGTGCTGGGTGGGGATTCTGGGAGTTGGGGACTGGTGAGGACCTTCAGAGCGGCGTTTGATTAAAGGGTAGGTTGAAGACTGGCCGGAGGGACGGGAGGCTGTGCATGAGCTAGTGCGCCGAGGTTAAAAAAGACGAACGCAAAGATGACAAAGCGATGAGAACCTCGACAATAGACCACATTTCGAACAACGGATTTCAAATATTTTATTAATGTGCTGACATATAGAATAATAGCATTGTTATTTCAATGTCACCGTACATTTCCCATTAGTAACGCGGGTTACATAGCCTCATCTTTCTTTGCAAACTACACAACTGCAAAGATTTCTCAGTAAACTACAAAAAAATTATCGCAGACCATTGATGCCATTGAATACTACTTCCGACCTTTATTGCTAACTTTATTTGAACTCGCCATTTCTAACTAAACTTCAATAAAATCGCGGCGTTGCATGAAACGCGTTCAATGAAACAATTTTTGAGTATTCGTGTAATGTGCGTTGCATGAAACGTGATATGCGTATTTAAATGAGTAACTAAACCAACCTCCTCAGGACTTATTAACCATTAAGAGATCACTATGATGTTTGTCACTGGATGTTTAATAAAAAAACGTTAAATAAAACATCTATATCATTGGTTATTTTAGGATATTGTACGAGTATGTTTAAAATAAATGAATTAAAATGAAAATTAATTCTAAAATTATCATATGGTTAAGAAATATTTGGCATATTAATGTGATGTTAGTGGAAGACAAACTATTCATAGTATACAACGTTGTTTGTTTTCACTTCCACATATACGTGGTATACAGACTTCAACTTTTTTTTCAACTTTAATCAAAAGGGTACTTATATGAAGCTCAAACTACATTTTCGAAAATTTCTCATAAACTATTCCAAATTCTTTCTTTAATTTTTTTGAACTGAAAATGTAATTACTACTTATTACACCTGTACATACGGTATTACGCTTGAAAGTTTGGTATAAACGTAGGAAAATAATATCACTCAGCACCACTACATCATATATTCACAATTTCAAGAAACTGGAAACTTTATAGCAGTGAAGATTTAACAAGTAGAGGTATAAAAGAGCTTTAGAAAACTAAAATGACATAATGCTGATAAAATCAATAGAAGAACGGAAAATTCACTACAGATACGAAATTGCATGATCTTATGCCTACAATGAAGATATATTTACGTAACTCGTATTACACTATTAGTAAGACTAAGATCACAAAACGAAAAAAATGTAATTTTAATTACAACGCATTTTGAACAGGCATACTGAGTGTTATGATAGTGTCATGAATGAATTGTGTGTATGAAATGATGAACAGAAATGTAATACAATAATATTTTATTGAACCACATAGATCATAATGATGTATGGCGTGTCATAGTACTAACAACAATGACAATAATATTTGCATATAAGAATAACAACACCATAATAATTTTGATACATTTCATAATATTCATTTAACTTAGACTACGTAGAAGTTAATATAAAATACAATTATTTTCTACTATTACTTTCACTTTGTTAGTTTACTTGAATTATAGTATATTGTGGTGTTTATAACTAGATAATGATTTTTTTAAACCAAGAGACTGATAAATCTAGTCACGTTATCCTATGGATACATAAAAGGTTTTACGGTAAACTTTTCTTTAAAATTAACATTGGCATTGGTACAAATTTTGTGAATTTCTTATTGTGAAGTCAGACATCTTACAGATATTCTCAGGTTGACAGACCTCTCCCATTTCCTTGATGGATTGATATTCAGTTTATAGAATGGAAAATTTCAGACTGTTTTTTTATATTGTTGTATTTGTAAATGGGAAATGTAGCGTGCTATTGAAGCTAATGAGAAAAGCTATAAATTTTCTGGCCCCATCGGGAGTCGAACCCGGGATGACTTGATGAGCGACAACACCGCCTGCGCCTCCACTGGGACTGTTTGTTGGTAGAATATTGTTAGATGGTACTGGCTGATTGTTTTTATTTATTTGTCATTTTATCGTTACCTTTTCAAGACACCTACTGAATGTCTTCTAGGCTTATTCTGCTCTCATTTGATTAACGCCTTTCTCATTTGTTAAACAGAATGATATTCAACTTGTATAAATGAAAATCGTATGGTTTCTTCATAGATTATTGTAACTAGTTCATCCTATGATATATCTATCGCTTTTGGAGACATGGTACTGGAGGATTGTCTTCATTTCTTTATCAATTATTTCTACTTCACCTTCATAAGATTTGTGGCATGTAATTCTCTCATGCAATGAGCAGAGGTATTTATACACCACTGTGGCTTAAAGCAAAACCAACATTCCATTGACTGCTTTCTATACAGCCTTTCTATGACAGCTTTTCTCATGTGACTTGTTTTATCAGTCTCATTTATTGATTTATTATTGATCTGAATAGTTGATGGATATAAATAAATGAGTACCTTATTGCAAGTATATCCCATTTTTGTATACAGGATTGTATGTTTCCATTCGTATGAGAATGTCCTGTATTATGAATAAATATAATTAAGAGCAAGTATGTATTTTCTTTGTGTATATTTCCTGTCAATTATGTCCTGTTTTCATTTTCTATTTCACATGTGTAGTAAAATATTTCAGTTATACATCATGTTAACTATTCACAAATGTTAATTTTTGTAGGGAAAGTATTTTCAGCTAAATTATTGTGAAATTATGAAGCATGAGATCGTGGGAGTGGGGGGTAGAGTATCTGGAAGGGAGGGTGGACCGTTAAGGGAAGGGGAGGGGAAGGGAATCGGGAACTGCCACGCGCCCTAGTGACCGCTTTTAGAACTAGGCTCGGGCTAGTGCGCACCTAATAATGTTAGGAGTGCTGAAAGCTGTTAACGCAGCGTTAGTATGGGAGAAGGGAGTCTGGTGTGAAGGAGCTAGGATTGAAAATAAATGAAAGTAGAAAGCAAAATAGGTCATATTGTATGAATTGTTTAAGACTAACCAATAGAAAATAATTTTATACTTCTAATTAACAGCCCAAGAAATTTTGCTACTGAGGGAAAATTCAGTAATGCTATGTAAATTATTATTAAGTATATTTTATTATGATAAATGAAATAATTCGGTAAACTATGAGAAGAATGTCAGATGAAAATGAAAAATAACTTGGTTTTTAATATTTCATTTCAACTTAATAAGAAAATTACTACATTAATAAATTAGGGACACAAATTACCCTACGTTGAGGATGGTATCTTTCATCTTATGAACACTACAAAGGAAACACTAATTTTGAGAAGAGAAAATAGAATATATTATAACTCTTATCTGGAGAATCAGAAACAGAATCCAGGACTAAAATTTATCCTGTAATGTCTGTTTTCCCGTTTAGAATATTGGAAAAAGTTAAGTGGAAAGCAGGTGCAGAAATAAAACACGTTGCATCATTCAATCTTGATGATTGTTATTATAATATATGAACATGCCACAAATGATGCTGCTTCAGAATTCATGCCAGTGAAAAAATGAATAATTTCCTCCAGGTGAGTCACGCGTGAAAGTCAATGTGGTTCGCAGCAGGAATTCACCTGACCGGCAACAGATCCTCTATTTCCATTATCAATTAACCCTCTGCAATTAATACAAAAATTCTCCTCATTCAGTGTACTAACATATCAAAACGGCTCGTGGAATTTTTTTTAACTATTCAAAGATAAATCTCAATTATGTTTCATTCTAAACCACATCAAATTATCAAGGGAAATTTTGCTAGTCTTCTTTAAATTTGTTAGTCATGAGTGTCAGAGACAGTGTAAGGGTTTATGAAAATATTTATTTTGAAAATAATGATATAACTTACCACCAGACAAATAAATTTCACAGAATCTGATTTAAAATGGTTCGTGCAAATCCTCCAGCAAGGAATTATGATAATCATTGAAACCTGTTTTGTTTGAGCGATATAAAAAATACAGAGAATTGCTTTTCCACGAAGAAAGTGTTAGATAAAAGGATATGGCGAAAAGCTTTCGAACCACCTTGTTAAATGACACGATGTTTCACAAAAAATGCTTCTCTTTATTAAAATCATGAAATTCTGGTAAGTTCTCACAAGCAGAAACACACACCAAGAACATCAAACTAATGTATTCTTTCTAACAAAAATAATGAACCTTCCAAACTAATAACTAATGGAAAATTCATTATTCCAGAACTCAAAACAGTCATGAATCATCCGACTTTGTGGTACATAATACAAGAAACACAAGACGCAGAACTTCAACACAGGAGATTGTCCAATTAACGCACTTTTTAAACTATAGCTGGATTAATAAAAAAATTACTCACTGAACTACATTAGTTCTACAAAGAACTATGATTAATTCAAACAACATAAATAAGCTACGTTAACAACATCGAACAAATAAATTGCAGTACATACTCAAGACCATATGTATAGTTGATTTGTTTCTGGGCGCTGAATGCTTACGTTAACCTCACGCAAAAATTCAAATTTCTCTTCTGTATAGAACTACAGATTGCTTCTACTGACATAAAGGCGAAATAGTTTCACTCGATAGTTTTAGTATTAGTTTCGCTATTCACTATCGGCACAGATCATTTTCGTCTCTCCACAGTTACAGCCATAGGTGTATCCCCTTTCAACGTCCACCCCGGAGCGCTACGAAATCGAGGGAAGTCGCGTTTCCGTGACCTTCCTCTCCCAAGGATGGCATTCACTAATTTCCACAGGCCATCCGCACTCCTTTCATCTTACAATGGAAATTCATGCTGCGGGGGAGGAGCAGGTTGGCAACGGTTGCAGCCCAGCTTTCGTGAGGATGAGGAGGGGGCGGCCCGTCACGGGGTGGCTCTGGGAACGGCATCAGAAGGTGCGCAGTCACACCACCAATTCATCGCTGTTGAGAGGCTACCGCCGGAGGTTATACGGAATCACGGGAATGCGTTCACGATTACGCTGAACATATGCTCGCTCTAATTAGTATCTCAAATCAAGGACGCCGTCCGTGCTCCGATCCACATAAATGTGGTACGCCACAATACGATGCTCTCTCGCTTGCTAGGAGCGTAAATTGATTGAGTTATTTATTTTCCATTTGATTATATTACCATGGTCCGATTTAATGAATTCATGTTGGGGGATGTTCTATTTTTCGTTTATGATATCCATCTTCCGAATCCAATATTACAAGAATATTAATAATTAATAATTCGAATTACGCTGCTTTGTTCAGAGTAATCATATGATATTGGTGAATTGTTGAAACTGTTTTATTTCAAGATAGTCCCAGATTATTGAGACGAGAATAAAGAATATAATTGATAGGGATAAATTTCGTCAGTAGAATATTAGAACTCACGCGAAGTAATACATCATGTTAAGGAATATATTCTTATGCATCTAATCGTTACCACTCTCCATATTAAAAGAGAAGGAATACGTTTTTTTAATTCGTACATCCTTACAAGAACGGCACGGGTTTAGAGCAGATGCTGCGCAATCGTTTGGTCTTGGCACGCTAACACGCAAGGTCCTCTTTCTATCCCATTTCCAGAGCCATTAAAGTGAAGTATTGGCCGTTCTGGAGAATGTCATTTGAAATTGACGTTAAACATTCAGTTTGTTTCTTCCACATTGCGGCCATTAGCCAGAGTCACAACTGTCGTCACGTCAGCTTGGCGTAATTGGAGTGATAGCCGTGGAACTATTGCGTTCGTTGTAAAAATGCTACGCTGATTGCTCCGAATATGGAACGACCCAAACACTAATAAAGCTTCTCATGCCTCGCTGTTTTCGAATGCGGTACCGGATAATCGCAATTACTCCGTAGGGCATCTACTGACAGAACACCCCACCAATGGCCCAATAACTCCGCTTCGTAAACGTGTTTCCATTGCCATGCAACAGAAGATTTAAAAATGAATGATATATTGATGGAATTATGGTGTGCCTAACAACAATCGGAACTGAGAGCTCTACGATATGTTCAGTAATAAAAAGTATTGGGGCAACTAGATTGCATTTTCTTACTCAAATCTTCTCCGTAACATCGCTTTCAGTTTCGTAATATTGCCAGCCTTTTTGATATCGATACTTATAAATTAGCTTTTCTTCAAAATTGTTAAAGAATGAGTAATTATGGATGATTAACATAAATGAGTAAAATCAAACTAAAAACTGGTTTATAACAAACATCAAAACGATGTGAACTAGAGCGGACACCTATAGAGCTAACCTAAATCACAAAAGTGCACTTTCTTGTAACAAACGAGGAAAGAGCCAGAGTAAGGATCCTCCCGAAGCACGGATGCTAGGGAGACCATAACATACAAACGAAGAACGCCGAACAAGGTACTGTTTCTATAGTAAATATATTAAATTCAAAGACAATATTTGTATCTTATTTTCAGAAATCTTAGAAGATTCACTGAGGTCTTCGTTCGAAGTTTCCGTATAATTAAAGTGAAAAAGCTTTTGAACTGTTCTTGGCGACAAACTATTTGATGTGAACGATTATGATAGTCAACAAATTAAAAATATATAATGGATATACATGTAATTTAGGATCGGCTCTGGTATTCAAATGCTGGTTTTTGAGCCCTTTGTATGACTTAAATATATAGACTATTCATTACTTATTATAGGTCTGCATTATTAAGGTTCATTTATCGGTTTACATAATGTTCTTATTCTTCTACAAGCCAATATCATGAATATCATACACGATGAAATAAACGGGGAGACCAAACAATGTAGACAATCCACTATTTCATGAATAACAATAAGTTAAAAAATACGCAGAGAAATTCTTAAATACGTCACTAATAACGCAAATAATTCAGCTACGTACGTACAGCTACATAATCGATTTTTCCCTGAATTTTTAGTTCCTGAAAAATTACTTCTCTAAACGAGAGGACAATTTATTTCCAGACAAATAAATGGTACATCTATGTCATTTGGTTGTGAATGGTCGGTTGGACACGATGTAGCGATAATGAATGTGGTCTTCCGGATCCATTGTCCTCGATGCATGAGCTCCGGATTGTCGGTGACTGCCTACAATGAATTAGATACTGTTGGCAGCATTGCGACGGCAATGACAGTGAATTGTGATTAGTAGTGGTAAATTCGGTGAACACGGTGACAAGGGCGAGTGAAATGGCAACGGTGCTTTGGAGACGGCGATGGATATCTTGGTTGTGGTAATGCAGTCACAGTGGAGCTGACTTGGAAGCGACCGAGCAGCAATGAGGCAACGTTCTTGTAATGAGTAACCGGGAGAAATCGGTCCCAGCTCTAATCTCCATAATCTTGTCGTTCTTGTCCTCCCTCTCCGCCGTCATCTAATAACGTGGTTCAAGTAACAGCCAGCCAGGATCGTTTTCGCTGCCTGCCATCACCGGACTCACACAACTGTCTCATTTTGACAACCTTCTTTTTCTCCGCTTTCCAGCACTGCCCTATTCTGGATCTGAAGTATTTCAGGGGTGTGATGCCATGCACAAACTGAACCTCGATTACGTGCTGTTATTAACCCAGGTTTTCTATCTTCCATTCTACATGTGGAGAATTCAAAGCATCCAAAAACACAAAAACCTGTATACGTTTGATTAGAATACTATGGTAATACGAAGCTTGAATAAATATTGAAACTGTGCCTAGAATTGGTTATCATCTATAAAATAAATTTTAAGGGAGTAATTTATATTTAAATTAAGCACAACAAGAAAAGCAATTTAAATAAATTGAAACGGAAGTGAGTGTGTGAAAGGATACGTATCGAATACAGATTCAGTGGCTGATATTGACCAAAACTATGAGGAATATTGTAAAAAAAATTACAAGTGCCGTTCAGAAAATTCGCCAAGATAACATTTCCCTTTTGGACAATGACAAGATCGTATCAAATCCAAGGGACATAGCAAATTTGTTTAATTCTTATTTCTCAGAAGGAGGTAAAATATTAAAATCAGTAACTCAAAAACAATATCCACCAAATGAATCCACCCACGTACTGCATTCTATGTTCACTTCACTACCACTAGTGAAGTTAAGAGTGTAATCAGTGCATTAAAAAATAAGTTTTCAGCAGGGATATATGTTGTACCTGAATTTATAGTACAATCTGTCTCTCCTTTTCCTGACATACTTAAGAATTTTAAAGCGAAACCATTAAGCAAAAAAAGAAATTCAAGTTATATTGGAACAACATATCAACCCAAATCCCGATTGTCTACTTTCTCAAAAATCTTAGAAAAACTCTTCTATAAGCGACCTTTAAACTTATCGCAAGAAAATGTTCTCTCAAACGATCAGAACGGTTTCAGTTAATCCCTTTCAACTAACAGCGCTATATTTTCTTTTTTTTAATTATGTCACCATTTCTCTTGACCATAGAGATAATCCTCAAGGTATTATTCTTGATTTACAGAAAGCATTCCGTGCAATCGATCTCGAAGATTGCAACTGCTTTTTGGACAATAAAGTTTATTTATAAATGTAAATCAAGAATTTTCTAAAACATATTATAAACGTCTTATGAAACATGATTAAAATGTTAGTATCGAACCCAGGACTTCAAGGATGCGCATAAAATAAACATATTGCTATTTGACATTCAGAACGTCAATGATCATATCTGTGTATGTCGCATGTGGGTTAAATTCAGCCTTGGTGCACTGGTCTCATCTAATGCTGCTGATTTTCGGAGGCGCCCGCCTTCTGCGAGTAGGTACGTCCATCGTACAACCAAATGCTCTCATGAATTGTTTTCAATTTGTCATTAATAGTAACCTCGATCGAGATTGCCGACAGCTATCGAGCGTCCTCGCAAGCTACTACTATACTATACATATGGCTTGCATCTGCCAATCCTTCGAGCCATAATCAAAATGGCGGCTGAAATCACATGTGGGCGTCGGTATGATGGCGATCAGCGGTGGAACGCGGAGCATTGGGATCGACAGAGTTGATTGCTGAGGAGGGGTCTGGGTAGTGAGGGCGACGGTGGCGGCGGCTGCTCGTCCGCTTCGGACGGTTGTCGGGTGCCAGAGGCGGTTGACTGGCCTGGCCTACCGGTAGCGTAATTATGAAACGTATACAGTAGCCTACTTTGCAATTACAGGGCACACCATACCTTTGACCGCCAGTTTTTGTCTTCATCTGCTTGAGTGAGGGGGGATCGCCTCAGGGGTCTGACAAATTCTACGAACTTCTTCTCTGAATAAGTAATTCAAACATACCCACACTTTCCTCTGGAAGCTCACATTATTTTTTCCTTTCGCAATTAAGTGGAATTATGTGTCAAAAGCGAAGTCACGTTGCGCCCGAAGGACGATCAGCGATGCTTTCATTCCTTTCGTGTTAGGTTATACTGAAACACATGATCGATAATTATTCACATGAAATATGCATTCCTAAAATTCATCATCAACTAGTTCAATTCGTTTTAAGAATATTTTTGCCGCATTAGTGAAGGGGTGAGAACACAAAACATTAATGATACACCAACAAAAATCAATGATAAGCGTTTCGAGACTTAAGCATCAATTACAGACTATTCGCATTTCACGAGGCGTCATTGATTCCAAATCATACAGTGCAGCAACTTCAGCCTCTTCTCTAAATGCCCTGTATTTACCACGTCCTCCTATATTCAATTGGCCTTCAAGAACCATCCTGCCATTCCTCTTTCATTCAAGTTATCATTAAAGTAATGTACACTCGATGCAGTTCTTCATTTACAAAAAGGAAACTTTTCAAAATTATAATAATTTACATCACTAGTTTTATGAGAATTACATTAAGGATTTCTATCAACTAATATGTACAAATGTTTATGATTATTGATCGGAAAAATTGAGTGAAGTGGCCGTTGTTATTAAGAAGTATTATTGGGAAAAGCATTGCATTATCTCTCAGCAGTGTACGTTCATTGACAAAAAAAACCTAGTTTACTTGCATAATAATTCCAAGAGAGTCTAATTCTGTCCGGACGCCCACCCACGATCTACTCTGCTCTTCGAACCAATGATTTCCACATTTCTCGGAGAGACGTACAACCGTCTTTGTCTTCGGTGGTTCGTCCAGAGTCGCAGGATCGCGCCACCGACCGCAGGCCGATACACCACTAGGACTAGGGAAGTTATTGTTTACACCCTTACAAATATTTTTCATAATATTTGCTAAAATCCATGTACTAAAAGGTTCAAAATTTATAAATACAATAAACTTTATCGTGCTATGGAAAACTTAAATTTAGTGTAGACTTTGGTATTGAGGACCTCTGATCAAGAGCTGTACAGTGTCAAGAATGTTAACATAATTTAATTTTTCTTTCGATTAATTACAATAATAAATTTCTTGTGAAATTTTATCCAAAGAAGAGACTTGATTAAAGTAAGTGAAAATAAAATCGATTTGAAGCATTTTAATTCCTTAAAACACACAATCATGCGAAAAGTTAATTTGATTTCATATAACTCTTTCATCTAAGGATGTGTTGCATAGAATATTGCAATTTTATTCTCAAAATGCCAACATTGAACTCTAAATATTGAAACTATTTTTAAAATACTTCCCTCCAACTATTATCTCTCTATTCTTTATAGAACAGAAAATTTATCATTTTTGATAACTTTTGTGTTCTGGTTCTTTTGCTTTATAATTTGCGTCCAATATTTATTATTCCAAGAGACCAGTCATCTTCTTAACGACTTCTCAATTTTGTCCTATAATTACCCTCAACAACTGATCAACTGTAATTACTATTTCTCATAAAGATGGAACAGGCTTTTAATACACCCCTTTTTGATGTGATTGTAAAAATTAAAAACATTCATCTCCTTTAATTGTAATTTTTCCTACGTATTTCATTTTCTGAAAACTAAAAACCAAGTTTGGAACCACATTTAAAACAATAATATAGTATTCATTTTTAATGAATGTGATTAGTGTGACAAACAATAATGTGTAAAAATAGTATCATTGCTTTTTTAAGA